>JAKCPI010003350.1:0-10455 GCA_023213315.1 Euborellia annulipes
TACACGTTTTGAGATCTCCTGAATCCAAAAAAGTGGTTTTCGCAACATGGTCTGTATGTCTGTCTGTGTGTGTTTGTGAACAAAATATCTCAAGAACGAAAAGAGCTACGAGGTTAAAATTTTATATTTAAGTTAGGCACCCCTATGGGACGTCACACGAAGCTTTTTGAACAAAATCGACCAAAAAGTACTAGTACTTTACTGATGCACTTTTTCAGTTTTTTTTTGATTTTCTGAAAATTTGCTCTAACGATTTTGATAAAAATTTAAAAATGAATTATTTTTTAGATGCTCTTTAAAATGTATATTCTCATTTTGTCATTGAAATCTTCTAAAGACCACTTTCCTCTTGTACTCCATTGAAAGATAGGAGAAATGGTTGCCATAGTAACAAAATATAAATATTTTCACATACTTATGAAATTCGAATGTACCGTACTGTTGGAAACTAAAGATATGTCGACTCGAAAAATCCGGTGTGACTAGCCCAGAACATAACTTTCCATTACCGAAGGTAAGAGAAAGTTGTGCGCCTGCGACAGTCACACCAGATTTTTTAAGACTGTATCTGTATTTATAAAGGTGTCCGGTTTTCAGACCAGATTTTTTATCTTACTTTTAAGTAAATTTTATGAAAAAGAAAAAACCTGGTAAAAGTTTGAAAGGAGAGTGTATAAGAATTGTACATTAATAAATAAATAAATTCCACTCTCTTCTTTGATTTTTCCTTTTTTTTCGCTCTTCTATAATGAAATATAGAAAATGTCATCTAATAAATTATTTCGTTAAAGCAAAGTCAGGAAATTCTTCTAAAATGAACTCTTTTTTTTTTGCCTTTGAAGTTACAGGTAGCTATAAATGAACATTAATTAACTTATTTTCACAAAAAAAAAAGAAAGAGAGAAGAGAGAAGAGGGAAGGAAATTGCCTTCAACCCTTAGCAAAGAATAATATTAATTAACAAAAATGAAATAAGCAATTATCATTTTAATTCTTTCTATAATTTAAAGAAATTGTCTTGTTTGAAAAAAAAAAAAAAAAAATAGCCAAGAAAGTTACAAAACTTTAAAGCATTTAAATCAGAGGTATCCAATAGTTTTTGCCTGGTAGGAAAGGAAACTTTCCACACAGTTTTTTTTCGGCAACATAGGCCATTTAAGACTTTAATATAATTTGGTATCCAAATGGCTTAAATAAAATCATCGGACTACCAGGGGTCCGAGCCCGCGACGTTCGGTATAGAAGGTAGGCACGCTACCAACAACACCAAGCCCGGAGGCATTTTAAAATGTTAAATACAAAAACGATTCGTTTAAGTTTAAGATTTAGAACAGTGAGCGCCACACTTAAGTCCCTGCCTGATAGCTTTAGCATTAAGTATATGATATAGTATATGGTAAATGGTGAAATAATTTTAAATTTGAAAAGGCTAAAATAAAATCATATGTACCAGATTTTACGTTTTACCTTTACGGTCATTAAAATTATTTCACTATACACCATATACTTAAGACTAAAGCTAACATGTGGGGAATTAATTGTGGCGCTCAATGTACAAAAAATTAACAAAAAAAAAAAAAAAAAAAAAATGGGCGGCAAATCATTGAATCTTAATCTTTATAAGGAATAAAAAAAATTCATGTTTTAAAAATTTATTATAAAAAACAATTATAATTATGATCGTTTTGGTCTTGAATCATGTCCTTCCTCAGGGATTGAAATAAAGCGAATGTGTGGGGTCGTAGACCCAGCAGGAACGAAGTTCCTCACGCCTTTTCTTCAACTCAGAATAATATATAATATGAATATTATTTATGTTGATAAGAGAAGTGGCTGTTCAACGATTAGAATGAAAGACAGGAAGAGAGGATGTCTGCCAAAAGGAGAGCCTCTATCGAATAAAAATCCCCATTCAGAAGACGTTTCGGGTTTAATATATTATTTAAATAGAAAATAATATTAATTAAATAGACGGAAAGGCCGGTGGAACCTCTTGCTCGCCTTCGGAGTAGATAGAAGGGAATAAAGAGAAGGGGAAGGTGGGCGTGGCCTCGCCAAGACTTCGGCTAATTCCGCCTTCGCTCGGGCGCTGAAGTTTTTGGAACGCATTTTTGTTACGTTACATTTTCTCCCAATTCACTCTGCGTAAGCCGCGTTAAAGAACTTCGTTCCAAAAGTTATGAGAATGCTTGGGGAACGTGCTTGTTTAATAATAAATAATTTTATGAATGTTTTCAACTGGGTCATGACCCGAGACCGAAACGTCAAAAATGGTGATATTTTTTTTATTAACTTTATCAGGTCATGACCTTTAGAAATAATTAAAATAAATTTAATCCCCTTGGAGCATTAAATTGTCACTACTCCTTCTTCATTCTTCGCCTTAATCCCGCGCTGCGGGGTCGGCGGAGGGGTTTTTGCGAACGGGAAGGAATAGAACAGGTCGGCCCGACGCACGGTCTGACGCCTGTTGATAGAAGGGATTAGCAAAGAGCAGAAGTACTGCCAGTCCCAGCTAGGGCAGCTCGTGGTTGCCATCCACGAACCCACAAGATGAGCTTATATTTGTCACTACTCCAAGAGGCATTATCTTTTATTTCTTTTATTATACTTAATTCCAATGTAAATTCTTTTCTTTTTTATTGATTAGTTCATTTTAAATAAAAACTTTAATTAAATAAAGTCATTTTGTAAAGGAGATGTAATTAAGTAAGTCGGGTGAATTTAAATATAATTACATCTTCATGTTTCAACATTCATTCGAGACGTCTTCAGATCATTCTAAATAATCACTATGCTAGGGCTATAATGCAATAATAATAATATTATTCCAATGTAATTTGCATTGATGAGTTCAGAATTGGACATCAAAAAGCAAGCGAGCCTTTCAGAGAGAGCAATTATTTTTATATTAAATAAAAATCGTCTTCTGGAAATAAAGTCTTATTACTTTTATGCTATCCATTTAAATTTTGTAAAAAAAAAATCTGGTGGGTTAACACAGGACAACTTTCTCTTACCGTCGGCATGTTGTGTTCTGTGCTTGTCACACCATATTTTTTGTGTCGTTATATTTAGTTTCCGAATACAAGATGTAAAATCTATAAACATGATTTTTTTTTCATTTGTTCGGGGAAAATTCCCAACAAAACTTCACCTCCCTAGTCCCCTATACCAGTCCCTCTCGGGACTCTGATCAAAAAGATCTTTTACTATAAGAAATCAAAATTTAATATAAATATGATTTAATAGAATGATAATTGTGAGATTTAATATAAACTTTTCTTCAATGTATATGTAAACTAATATATTGGATTATATAATTTTTATTTTTCCTTAGACATCCGCGGCTGGTGTGACTGGTCGCACAACACACAACTTTCCCTTTCCTTCGGTACGTAATCGAAAGTTGTGTTGTGTGCTTATCACACCAGATTTTTTTGTGTCGACATATATTTAGTTCCCGACAGTACGAGACATTTGAATTCAGATGTAAAATTTATAAGTATGGGAAAGCCCTCGGGGCATGGCGTAGAGGTTAGCGTGCTAACCTCATATGCCAAACGTCGCGGGTTCGGACCCCAGGCAGTCCGATGATTTTATTTAAGCCATTTGGATACCAAATGGCTTAAATAAGAATGCCTGGACCCACAATATATATATTAATTACAACGGTTATCGTCAAAAGTCTTATATGGCCTAAGTTGCCGAAAAGACTGTGTGAATGTGAGTGTGAATGAGAAAAAAGTGTGATGTTTTAAAAAAAAAAAAAAGTATGGGAAAATATTTATATTTTGTTACCATGGCAACCATTTCTCCTATCTTTCCTATGGAGTACAAGAGTAAAGTAGTCTTCAGATGATTTCAATGGCAAAATGAGAATATACAGCCAGGATTAGAAATAAAACACGAAATTTTATCTCATTCTACTCGTCGACGTTTCGGGTGCTAATCGCCCCTTCCTCAGGACTGAGCAGGTGTCAATTATTCATTCTAATCGAGACATTTGCTTCAACAACAACTTGTATTGAATCAAAGCATACTTGCTACTTAGAATTACACATATTAATAAAAATGTACAAACCACAACAAATGACATCTCTTTGTTATAATTGACACCTGCTCAGTCCTGAGGAAGGGGCGATTAGCACCCGGAACGTCGACGAGTAGAATGAGATAAAATTTCGTGTTTTATTTCTAATCCTGGCTGCATTTTAAAGAGCATCTAAAAAATTAGGTGTTGGCTGTGTCTTCTACACAGCCGGTGGCTTTTAACGTGACAACGTCTTTTGCTTGATTTCAAAAAAAATTTTTTTTTTCTTACCTATATTGAAATATAAAGAGAGAAAGTATTGTTTTTTTTTTTACTAGTAGTTTGTTTTCATAAATAAACATGTTCAAACATTTTCATTGAAACAATATATGACAGGTGTGGCTAATTTTTTATCCATTAAGGGCGACATATGCTTAAAAAATGAGGTTTTTCGAGAAAAAAACCAATTTTGGAGTTAATTACTCGGGATTTTTTTATTTATTCTATTAGAGGTTATCTTTCTGCACTAAATGACATCTCATTTAGTCTGATCTGATTAGCCGTTCGGAATCTACAGGGGTTTAAAATTTCGAAAAACGAAATCCCGCCGGAGTGCTCTCATGCGGTAAAATGACTTCATATCAAAAAAAAGAAAAAAAGCCCTGGGGGTATTGAACCACTCTTTCTAAAACTATATTTAGCTTTAATGTAGCTTTTATGGTCAAGTCGCTATGCGTTGCACAATTAGGGCTATTTTTCGATATTTTTTTGCCTAAAAAATGAGGTTTTTCGAGAAAAAACCAATTTTGGAGTTAATTACTCGGGATTTTTTTATTTATTCTATTAGAGGTTATCATTCTGCACCAAATGACATCTCATGTAGTCAGATCTGATTAGCCGTTCGGAATCTACAGGGGTTTAAAATTTCGAAAAACGAAATCCCGCCGAGTGCTCTCATGCGGTAAAATGACGTCCTATCAAAAAAAAGAAAAAATAACCTCTGGGCATTGGATCACTCTTTCTAAAACTATATTTAGCTTTAATGTAGCTTTTATGGTCAAGTCGCTATGCGTTGCACAATTAGGGGCTATTTTTCGATATTTTTTTTTGCCTAAAAAATGAGGTTTTTCGAGAAAAAAACCAATTTTGGAGTTAATTACTCGGGATTTTTTTATTTATTCTATTAGAGGTTTTCTTTCTGCACCAAATGACATCTCATTTAGTCTGATCTGATTAGCCGTTCAGAATCTACAGGGGTTTAAACTTTCAAATTTGAATTTACCGCAGCGCGGTAAAATAAAATGATAGGAAAAAAATAAATGGTGAAATCTTTAGCTGAAAACTCATTCTTTCTAACCGTATATTTGTCATAATTATACCTCTTAAGACAGAGGAGTTATTCAAGCCAATAAACTTTTTCGTGCAAGCCCCTCTAACATGCCACTATAGACACATGATTTGTAAGACGTTGTCACGTCAAAATAATTCGATTTTTGGATTTAAAATCGTTGGAGTGAATTTTGAGAAAAAATAACTGAAAAAGTGCATCAGTAAAGTATTAGTACTCTTTGGCTTTAAAAAGCTTATTTTTAATGTCCAGGGGGGTATAAAACTTAAATATAAAATTTCAACTTCTTAGCTCAATTCTTTCAGGCTCTAAATTGAACATAGACACACAGAGACACAATGTCGCGAAAACCACTTTTTATTTGGATTCAGGGGACCTGAAATATATCCATCCAAATCACGAACGACATCGAAATTTTTACATTAATCCAGCCCTTTCTCTCTATATAAATTAACGTATATAGAGGTAAGTGAAAGTAAAAATTCATTTCTTTAGAAATAAGAAAATTTTAAAAAAAACTTATTTATTCTAATCTAAATAATTAAAATCAATTACTGGCTGGCTTTAAAAGAGAAACCCCAAAAAAGCCACTTTGAAAAAAATTAGTTAATAATAACGTGGTGGTGGTGGGGGATGGGGGAGGGCTGAGAGGGGGGGGGAGATGAAGCGCTCCTACGGCGGGCGGCCTGCGCAGCAAATATTAATATAATACATGAAAGTTGATATGTTCCAGCCCCTAAAGGGCACTAGTGGAAATTTTGTAAGCAAAAACTTAATCGATAAATCAATGTTTCTAGGTGGGTGTGGGTTTTTTTAAGAAAAAAAAAGTACGCAAATGGGATCCTCAGCATTGCCCGTGTCTTAAATTAAAGATAAACTTAAAAACTAGTCGACGGAACTAATATTATTTATCGTAATGGAACAATTCCAAACATAACTTTTATTTAAGATTCAAAGATTAAGACCTTCATTTAAAATTCCCACTTTTTTTTTTTTATATATCCCTTGTATATATATACCCGTATATGTGGGTGTATATTAAACTCTTCAATATAATTTATTTTTACAATGCATACAAGATAAAACAACTTAAGTTTAATAAATTATTTATTACAAAATAAGAGAAAGTAAAAAAAAAAAATAAAGTATTAAAATAAACAAGGTGATAAAAAAGCCAAAAAAAAAGGAAGGAAAAATCGATTTGAAATTATCTTAATTAAAGGGGCTGGAGAGACGAGGCCTGTCATTTCTCTCGCTTTCTATCATCAAAGTTCATCTTTTTATTAAAACTTAATTTACAACAACAACAAAGATTGGCAATACGATAAAGTTTGTGTTTTAAAATTTCTTGGCGCAAAACTAAATTTAAGCGAGGGCTTGGCAAAGGATTAAAACAAGTTGTTAAGACAAGTTAAGAACATGTTAAGAACGGGAAACCTCAGGTGGAGTATGACTGCGAGGAAACAGTATGTTGAACATTATAACATCTAAATGGCCTCATCAGCCGGGAGGGCAAAAAAGATCGAACAACAAATAAATTATCAGTTCCTGTGCCCTCCCGGGCTTAGTGCTTAGTTGGTAGTGTGTCTGCCTTGTATACCAAGAGTCGCGGGTTCAGACTGAGTAGTCCGATGATTTTATTTGGACACCAGTAAAAAATAAATAAGAATGCCTGGACCCCCAACTTTATACAAGGGTGATTATAAAAGGACTTTAGAACTTTGAAAGCACATACATATTTATTGAAATTACTTACAGAATTTTGAAAGGTGTCATTTTTATCTGCAAAACACTTCAAGTTTAACACATGAGTGTTATTTTGCCGTTAGTAATGGCGTCATACATCACTACGAGCTACCTTATCTAAGCCACTAATTTGTTGAACCATTGTGAGTTTGTATGGTCTCAAGTGTAATCTTTTACGTAACACTGCAAACTGTCGGTTGAGGAATTCCAGTCTCCCGAGACGCACGGCGAGTTGATTTTTTCGGGCTACGGACAAAAGTTTCCCTAATCTGTTCCGACAACAGCATTAGAAGCAGCTCGAGCTACCAAGTGATTTCGAAGACAACAGCACAACCAGTCTCAATAAATTTCTTGTGCCAACTGTAAATTGTCGACCTGCTTGGAGGTTCTTTCTTGTATTCCGTACGAAATGTACATTGAACAGCTGTAGCAGAATTCGTTTCATGAAATAACAACACACGACGTGCACGTTCCGCACACCAGTAAAAGTCGCCATTTTAACAATGCATTACCGTGGCACTCGTAGTGAGACTGAAAGAAAAATCGCACTAAAGCACTACATAGCGAGTCCAAACTTTAAGTGTTTTACAGCAAAATGACACCTTTCTCAATTCTGTAAGTAATTTCAATAAATATGTATGTGCTTTCAAAGTTGTAAAGTCCTTTTATAATCACCCTGTATAGATATACTCTCTCTGAAAATAACAAAGTCCCAAGTCTTAAATGGCCTGAGTTGCGAAAAGACTGTGTGTAATGTGAGTGTGAATGGGGAAAAGTGTAAGTGTTAAAAAAAGAAGTTTTTTGTCACTGTGACTGAAAAAACAAACAAAATTAAAAAAATCTTGTGTAACTTAACGCACAGGATACAGCTTTCGATTGGCCCGCGGGGCGTGGTGTTGAGGTTAGCGTGCTAACCTCATATACCAAACGTCGCGGGTTCGGACCCCAGGCAGTCCGATGATTTTATTTAAGCCATCTGGATACCAGATGGCTTAAATAAAAATGCCTGGACCCTAATATATATAAATTCATAAATAACGGTTATCGTAAATGTCTTATATGGCCTGAGCTGCCGAGAAGACAGTGTGAATGTGTGTGTGAGTGTGAGTGTGAATGAGAAAAAAGTGTGAATGTTTAAAAAAAAAAAAAAAAAACTTTCGATTGCCGAAGTTCTTCTGTCAAACCAGATTTTTTTGTGTCGCGATATATTTAGCATAGCATATTTACAAACTTGACTACTTGCGTTTCATAGATTGCGAATGCTTCCATTGCACAGTGGTTCAAAATGCTATTCATCTAGATGGACAATTGAAACCAAAATCGGGGTACTTTTATTAAATAACAAACAAGAAAATATTAAAAGCCTTCATTGCTGCTCATGGGCGTAACTAGGGCCCGCCCAGAAGGCTTCCCGCCCCAAGAAAAATTGAGACAATATGGGGCCGCTGCTGAAATTCGGACATAATTCTTCATCCCTCATCTGCAATTCACTCTTGCTGTTGCGGTCGGTTTTTAAACAATAATATTATTTCAGCAGCCGCTTTTGATACAATTTCAGGAAATTCGACTACACCGTTGAGCCACTTAATTAAAAAATTTTGTAATGTGTATTTGATGATTTTTGCCCGTGACTCCTGGTTCAGAGAGAAGACACTAGCTTCTAGTGCCCGGGTTCGCTTCCCGTCCCACGCGAGAAAAATTTATTTCATTTGAATTGGCTACAAATCATTTGAAATAAATAGGGATGGGGTCTAAATGACCTTAGATGCCGAAAAAGAACTTAAATAAAAAAAAAACAAAATGAGAATATACATTTTAAAGAGCATCTAAAAAAAATAGTTTATTTAAGAATTTAAAAAAATCCTTGGAGGGAATTTTGAGAAAATCGAAAAAAACTGAAAAAGTACATCAGTAAAGTACTAGTACTTTTTGGTCGATTTTGTTCAAAAGCTTATTTTGAGTGTCTGGTAAGGTACCTAAGTTAAATATAAAATTTCAATCCGGTAGCTCAATTCCTTCATGCTAAAAATCGTTACACACACAGACACACACACAGACCAATTTGCGGGACCCACTTTTTTGGACTCAGGGGACCTCAAAGCATGTATATCCATCAAAATCTCTACATCGAATTTTTGACGTGATCGCAATACTTTCTCTCTCTATATAGGGTAAGAGAAAGTAATATATGATTTTTTGGCCACTTGAGTTTTACGTGGACACAAAAAGCATCCGTCACTTTTCTGATACACTGTGTTATATCACCAGTCTTGTAATCTTAAAGTGTTTATAACACTGGTGTAAACACTAGTGTTTTTAGTGGTCACATTTGATTCACTTCCCCAAGCGTCGAATAAAGGTCTTCGAGTCCATTGCTTAAACTTCAATAAAAATTATATGATATGGAATCATCTTCAGTACAATCAACAGATGTTTTGTTTTAAAGTGGAACTTTTATTTAATGGCCTCTCTTCTACCAGCATGTCGCGTTACAAGCCCCTGGCTATTTTTCTATAATAATCACATGTAAGTTTGACTTTAATTTTAGCTTTCACTCACTCACTCACTGTTCATTCATATAGCCTATGTACTACATTTATTTACCTTCACATGTTGAGTTTACTAATTAATTGCATGTTATGTTTAGGATTACTCTGAATAGCAAATGTCTCCCCCCCTCCCCCGCTCTTGTTTTTCCTACAGCTACTTAATTATAATTTGATTATGACATCAGTGTAAATGCCCAGGAATGAATCCAAGGGGCTCTGTCTTTCTGTCGAGAAAAGGATCATGTCCCGAAAAGCCTCAGCTCTATTTTTTTTTTTTTTTTTTTTATCCTCAAACATATTTATATGCAAATAGATATTGTAGATATATTTTTAAATTCAAATATAAAGCTTTTTGTTGTCAGAACGAATGCTAATTTAATTTTTTTTTCTCTCTCTCTCTCCCTTTAAAGCAAAGAGAGAGATATTTTTTAAAATTATTAAATGTATTGTTTCATCCAAAAATAAATATGCCAGTGTTTTTTTTTTAATACTCATATTTCTTCTGATCAATAAATTGAAATGATAATTAGATAACATAACACAAAATCTGGTGTGACTGGTCGCACAGCACACAACTTTATCTTATCAAAAGCTGTGCTTGTCACACCAGTTTTTTTTTATGTCAACATATGTTTAGTTTCCGCCGATATATAATGTGGCCCTGAGACGATCAAAAATGAATGATGATGAATTTAAATTATCTTCAGCCCTCGGGCTTAGTGTAGTCGCTAGCGGGCTGGCCTTCTATACTAAGGGTCGCAGGTTCAGATTCCAGACAG
>JAKCPI010003351.1:0-29731 GCA_023213315.1 Euborellia annulipes
AAAAAAAAAATCAACCATGAAACATAAACTTATTTATTTATTTAAAGGGAAATATTTTAAAACTGCGGCGAAATTTGATGACAAAATAAAACGAGTCGTTTGATTAATTATTCATTTTATAGAAAAACTTTTTGATGTCAATTACTCACCTTTAAACTTTTATCAAAGAATTATTATTTTTTTTTTTAAGAAATAATAATGAAATATTAATAGCAGGAGATTTTTTTCTTTCATCATCATAAAAACGAAAAAATTGAATAATTTAATTTATAGGGGGAGAAAAGGAGAGAGAGAATCCTATTAAAAATAGGTCAGAGAAAGTTTAGTCATAATTATAAAAATCTAGATAAAAATTTATTTACTTATCAAATACTAGTTCTCTTTCTCCAATTCCACCTTTTAATCTCAAAATTTTTAAAATTTCATGATATCAGGCTATGCTCTTTTAAAATGTAAATTTTATATAGAGATATGCAAAACACATAATATTTAGTAATTAAACTATGAAATACAAAAAATACCTCAAAACATCTCCAGAAAATGTAATTAAAATACAAAATAGTCCTTAATGTGGAATTTTTAAAAATTTTTGATTTTCATACATATTATTATTGGATATTATGTTTCTATAGTGTTTAAATAAAAAAATAAATAAATAAGTTCCTCTATTGAAATGAAACTTTTATTTCCTATCTAGATGACAATGATTAGAGGTTTATTTTTCCCGAACTTTTTTGTTGGCGGAAAATTTATAAAAAAAATCTAAAAATCATTGAAAATCTATAGGCCTATTAAGGATGAATTTTGAACTCATTTATTTAAAAATTCACCCCCTAGACTTTCTCTTATACTCTAAAAAATGCGCTGATTATCTTATAATTTATTATTATACTAAAATTGTGGATCTGTATCAATGACTTTTAGATTAAAAGTAGTTTTTCCACCTTCCCTTGCATTAAAAATAAGATGATTTAATTTATTTTAAACAATAATGGTTTTGGTTGACTAAGCTCTGCTCATTAGGCATAGTGACGCTGTTTGTACTTTACCCAATAATTTCAAAAATTTTGAAAAAAAATTAGGTAAAAACATATTTAATCTAAAAAGTTGATACACATCTACAATTTTAGTGTAACAAGCAAGGGCCGATCCAGAGGTGTCTCTCGGGGGGGGCGTAATCTGGTGTGATTCGTCGCACATCACACTATTTTTTTCTTAATTTGGGTAATTTAAAGGCGCATTCTGTACTTATTTGCCAGAATATAAATACAAATCAAATTTTTAAGTATTAATTTTTAAAATTTTACATTAAAAATAATTAAAAAAAAAAAGTTTTTTTTTTTAAATCTCGGGGGGGGCTTTACCCTCTCCCCTTGTATCCACCCTTGGTAACAAGTATATACAAAATTTCACTAATCTGGTGACTTCATGATTTTTAAGTCATTGTGACCACACACCCAGACACCTTAATTTTAATAAATAAATCTTTCTATAATAATAAATAAATAAAATAATTCCAAAAATGTTTTTGAAATCGTGAGTCATCAAAATCTCGAGGTCGTATTTTTTGACGATTACAAGACATATAATAAATGGATGGAGATATCAGCCAAATTGGAATGCCCAAGGTTCTTCGGCCTGAATTTATTTAGTCATCTTCAGTTATTGAAAATTATACACTTATTGCAAAGCGCATAATTTCCAATAACTGAAGATGGCCAAATAAATTCATGCCGAAACGTCTTATTTGGAAGTTTTACTGACTATTGAGCTGATATCTCTATCCGTATATTATAATCACATCATAGCCACATCTTCAACCAATGCTTACAGTACTTTTTCTACTTCGTATACAATTTGAAAAATGAATTAACCTCATCATAAAAAATACAAAGTTTGTGATAATCACAAATTTCTAGAGTTTACGAAAAAGTTGGACTACTTCTGATTTATTTTAATTTTGTTTTTACACTAAATTAACATATCTGTCTGTTTATTGACAAGTAGAGAGCAAATTTTGTTAAACGGGTCCGATCTTTAATCAAATTAACATTTGACTTGACGAAATAAATTTTATTAGAATTCCTATATTTTTTGTTTTAACAGATCTGGCGGTTGGTTTTGTAGTGACAATAACATATTTTGATAAATCAGAACTTAATAAATACAATAAAAAATGAATAAAAACCAATTAAAATAATCAAACGATTAAGTTTATACATTAAACTAACAACTTATGAAAGTAATTTACACGTCGATTAAAATTTTCTCGTTATTTTTGCCAAAGCCCAAAGCTGATCTCTGGTGGGGAGCCGTAATCCTTTCATAAGCATAACTAACTTTGAAGGGATTTCTGTCCTAATCTTCGTAAGCAAATATTCATTGAGACATATTATCACGTAGCGAAAAGCCACTTCTCACCAGACTATTATAACTTGCCGAGATTAAGTTTTATAATAAAACTTGAAATTGAACTATAATTGGAATATTTTAATTAAATTCCATTCTAAAACCATTGAGCCCTCTTTTTATAATGGCTAACCGTATGATTTGGTCCATTGGGAATATTCTATAGATAGTTTTAACTTTTAAAAGCGAAAATGTCAAGCAGATAAAGAGCTTTTGGTGTATAAATAAACTCATGTAATAAATGTCAGAGTTATTTTTGAAATAATCTTTCTGGTAATAACGAGAGGTTCTGTTTAATTTATGTATAATTTTTTTTTAACTAGCAGTTATAAAACTATGATTTATCTAAAAACTTAAAAAATAGTCTATTCTTTTATTTTATTAGTTTTTTTTTATTATTATACTATGTTTCGAAATTAAACAAGTTTATTTAGTCATCATCTTGCACCTGGCTAGAAAATATTTTTTATAAAGTTTTTTTTCTATATCTTTTTTTATTAATTGGTAGCAGTGGCGTATGAATGGGGTTCATTAGTTCCCAATAAATCTCTTAATTTAAAATTTTATTTATTTTAATAGTTTATTTTTTAATAGTAAAAAATTTAACTGTTTTATACGTACTAAATTTTCCAACATGGAAATAATTTTTTCATTGGAATACAAAAATGTTAGCAATTGTTTTAGAGAAATTTTAATTTTTCTTTCTAAGTATTTGTTGCTCAAATTTTATTTTGAATTAAGTAATATTGTCTACAAATTAGTCATAATCTAAATAAAGATTGACTAAATTTAATTGCTCCAGATTCCAAAAAAAACTTATTAAAAAAATTAATAAGAGGGTAGTTTTTAGTAATTAATAACACAACAACAATTAATAATTAACAACACTTAACTATAAAAATTTTACAATGTTTGGGCCCAGATTTCTGCAACGGTCATCAGGTGATTTATTCACTTTGAGGAGCAAACACTAATTTTTTGTTAGAATCACCTGATAACGGCTGCAGGAAAACTGAGCTAAACATTGTTAAACTTTCTAGTTAAGTGAATTATTTAAATTTCGAACTATAAAAATATATCCAGAAAAAAGAATGTTGTTTATTGTAAGTCGTAGATCTCTCAAATGTTGGATTAGTGAAACACTATTTACATAGATACATAGACACTACCCTCTGAGAAACTAATTTTGATTCATAAACAATAATAACAAAAATCTGGTGTGACTGGCGCACAGCACACAACTTTCTCTTACCTTCGGTAATCGAAAGTTGTGTACTGTGCTTGTCACACCAGATTTTTTGTGTCGACATATATTTAGTTCCCGACAGTACGGAACATTTGAATTCAGATGTAAAATTTATAAGTATGGGAAAATATTTATATTTTGTTACCATGGCAACCATTTCTCCTATCTTCCCTATGAAATACAAGAGTAAAGTGGTCTTCAGAAGATTTCAATCGCAAAATGAGAATATACATTTTAAAGAGCATCTAAAAAATAATTGATTTTTGAATTTTAAAAAAAATCGTTGGAGCAAATTTTGAGAAAATCGAAAAAAACTGAAAAAGTACTTCAGTAAAGTACTAGTACTCTTTGGCCGATTTTGATTAAAAGCTTATTTTTCCGGTCCAGGAGGGTGTTTAACTTAAATATAAAATTTCAGCCTCATAGCTCAATTCCTTCATGCTTAAAATTGAACACAGACACACCCACACACACACCCACCCACACACACACCCACCCACACACACACCCACACACACACAGACAGACCATGTCGCGAAAACCACTTTTTTGGATTCAGGGGACCTCAAAACGTGAAAATCCATCAAAATCTCGACATCGAATTTTTGACATGAATCCAATACTTTCTCTCTATATATATATTACATATATACATAGGTAAGAGAAAGTAAAAAAATGAATTATTTATCTCAGTTCATTATCAGCATTTTGGTGTTCATTCCACTCTATTATTTAATTTATCACTCTTTGATTCTTTAAAATATATTTTAAATATTTCGTTAGCCTTCCAAAAAAAAAAAAAAAAAAAAAAAAAAAAAAAAAAAAATGAAAAGCTTGAGCCACACAAAAAAAGGATTATTTTATCAAAAAGCTCAGTAAATGATGTTAAAATTTTTTAATGAAATATTAATAAAAAATTCATAAGGGGAAGAAGAAAAATTCATCAGGCATAGCTAACATAAAATAATTAGAATTTTTAGAATTAAAAAAAGAAATTGCAATTTTTTTTTGCATGTTGTAAGGCAAAAATAGTCGTGTCTTCTTATCATTTTAAGGGGGGAGGGTTCTATTTCACGGTTGAGAACATTCTAATTAGTCATGGAAATCTAACTTCCTTTTCAATGCGATTTAAAAATTAGAATGTTGGTTAGAATAAAAAAAAATGAATAAGTTAACGCAAGACGGAGGAGAGCTGTCATATATTATGCCTCATATAGGACGACTCTAATGCTAATTAAGAAACAAAGACATAAATCTTAGAGGATTCTTGGCACAGTGTTTGGGATGCTTTTTCGATCCATCATAAAACTCCAAGAAGATGTAAAGAGTGAACTCTCGAGTTCTAGATGGGCGGGGGGGGGGGGGTTCTACTTCACAGGGCTTTTTTTGCCTGTGTCAAATTCGACCCTCGGGGGTAATTTTAAAACGATCGAAGGAGCCGATATCGCGGCAGCAAGAACACTTATAGAGAAAGAGCCACTCGAAATCCAGACGTTTTTTTTTTATTATTAAAAAACAGCCCCGACGCGCCCTTATCTCAGATAAAACAACCCTACTCAAAATGTAGAGGAGAGTACAGAAGTAGAGAGCCTTCTAAGATTAATTACTAATTACATTCTAATGATAATAAATATTTTCTTTTTACTTAAAGTAGAAATATTAAAAAATAAGAATTTCCTTTTTCTTGAGTACCACTCTTGTGAGGGGTTTAAAAACAATAATTTTATTAAAATTAAAGGATCTTCTCTTCAATTTAAAATTGGATGGATTTAAATGCCGAAAAAAACCTTGAAATAAATTTAAAAACAAAATTATATTGTTCGTGTGGATGGGTTTCAATACTGATTAAAATTAAATTTTTATAACTTATCATTTGGATATTACTGTTGGATTTTATAGTACAGTCGGCGCCACAAGTGCCTGTTGTGACTGAGAATGAATTAAAGTATTTACAATTACTATGATTTTAAACTTTATTGTGATAAAATCGAAAAAAGAACATTCAATTGGAGAGATGTGGCTGTGAGATATCAGTAGGTGAGGTTTGGAGGACAGCAGCCAGGAAGGTAGCCTCTATTCAATAAAACAGACTCCTTTAACAAAACGTTTCGGCTTCGGATTAGCCGAAACGTTTTGTTAAAGGAGTCTGTTTTATTGAATAGAGGCTACCTTCCTGGCTGCTGTCCTCCAAACCTCACCTACCAAAAGAACATTCATATATAAACCTCGGCAGGATGCTGTTTGACTAGATTCCGGTTTGTGAATTTTCCACCCAAATTACCTTTATTCTATTAAATCTTTATTCAAAGCATACATCTTAGGGAGTGTACAAATATTACGTAACGCAATTTGGGGGAGGGGGGTCTCGTAAAACGTTACCATGCGTTACAAGGGGGGAGGGGGGTTGAACAACGCGTTACGTAACTGGTATTTTAGCGACTTTCCGATACTTTGCGCAACATAATTGTGAAATAAAAATGGCCACTTGAGCGTTACGTAACGTCTAGGAGGGAGGGGTCCTGAAAAATGTTACTCCGCGTTACATGGGGGGGGGGGTCAAAAATCTTCAAAAATTGCGTTACGTAATACTTGTACGGTCCCTTAGCTATGTTTTATAAATACAAATATAATCACTTCATTTAGTTTTTGCTCCATTCTCTCTCTAGTATTAGATTTATCTCTATGATTTATTATTTATTTTTCTAAGAGTTTTACTAAATGTCATAATATCTCTACACTAGGATGATAATTTATTCTTTTAAATATTTATTTTAGAAATCTGTGATTTACGAAAATTTTAGCTAATATCGCTCGATTTAAATTTTTTTCTATATTTATTACCTTTTAGCCAGAGGGTTTAAATAAGTTAAATTTGTAAATGTTATTCCAGGGGCGTATATAAAAATTTTTTTCGGGGGGGGCCCGAACTCAAAAATTTTTCTGCGGAACATTTTTTCTTTTGCTGAACCAAAGTTTTCCATCCTGCGGAAAAATTTGTTGCGCTGATGTCTGTATATCCCTATATATGTATATGTGTTTGGGAAATTTCGGGGGCCCGGGCCCCCTCGCCCCCCCTTATATACGCCCCTGTGTTATTAAAAAAATATACAAATAAAACACTTGGGTTATTTGTTTTGTCATCCTCAGAAGTGATTTCTTAAGAAACCCGTCTGAAAAGTGTGTCTGGAATTAAGTGTTGATTTATAATCAATAAATAACTTGAAACAAATAACTGAGTCTTTTATTTGTATATTTTAATTTACATAATGTTTCAATGAGATACTTTAAATCTTTTCAAGACGATATGTGTGTAGAATTCGAATATATTTAAATTAGGTAATAAAAAGGAAATTTAGGCCTAAAAATTCGCATTTCCTTCCTTAAAAAATAATTAATTAAATCCTCTATATAGAATACACGACTAAAATAAATTCCCTCTTGATACTTGGCATCTGTTTATACAAAGTCTATTTTATTGGCAATCAACGCCAACACCCGTTGGAGTGATTTTCTTGCTGGCTTTGTTTTTCACTTCACTCCCCAGCAAAAACCATTATTTGTGCATTTGAACAGTTCATATTTGAGGTATTTATTTTTTTTATTTAGAATTATAACCAATCAGGTTTTTTTTTTATAAAAAAAAAACACATTTTTCCCATTCACACTCACATTGACACACAGTCTTTTCGGCAACTTGGCACAGCATACAACTTTCTCTTACCTTCGGTAATCGAAAGTTGTGTTCTGTGCTTGTCACACCAGAATTTTCGTCTCGACATATATTTAGTTCCCGACAATACGGAACATGTGAATGCAGATGTAAAATTTATAAGTGTGGGAAAATATTTATATTTTGTTACCATGGCAACCATTTCTCCTATCTTTTCTATGGATTCCAAGAGTAAAGTGGTCTTCAGAAGATTTCAATGGCAAAATGAGAATATACATTTTAAAGAGAATCTAAAAAATAATTGGTTTTGAATTTAAAAAAAAAAATCGTTAGAGCGAATTTAGAACTTAAATATAAAATTTCAACCTCCTAGCTCAATTCCTTCATGCTTTAAATTGAACCCAGACACACACACAGTCATACCATGTCGCGAAAACCACTTTTTTTGTTTTAGGGGACCTCAAAACGAGTATATCCATCAAAATCTCGACATCGAATTTTTGACATGAATCCAATACTCTCTATATATTAACATATATATTAACACATAGGTAAGAGAAAGTAAAAAATTGTTTTTTTACAAGCATCACGAGTCGTATCTTTTCTATATTTACTTTATTATTATTATTTTTTTATCGTAAAATAGAAAATGACAGTTTTGAGTGATGTATTTCGAATAATACACATACCTTTATTACGAGGGTGAGTGAGAAAGATACCAGATTGAATTGAAAATGAGAAACCGAGAGCTTGAGGTCGATTACGCGTAAAACAAACAGAGTAAGAATTCGAAAGGGGCGAGTTGAATTTCGGATCAATGGACATTTAGGAACCCTCCTATAAGGTTTGGCTATTTTGACCCCTTAGGGTAGACCACCTGGATTATCGACGATCAAAGGGGAAAAAAAACTTTGCAGGGGACACTTAATTTATTCATTAAGTGTTTATTTGTGTATAATGGCGAAAAACTGTTAAACACTCGTCAAATACAATAGATTCCTATTAAAGTTAATTTTTTTTTTTGATTATGGGATCAATGAATAATAAATAAATGGAAGAAATAAACTTGGCTTTTCTTGCCTCATAAAACAGGGACCCAAACCCTCTTTCTAAATTTCCTCTCTTAAATGCAAGTAGGATCAGCACAGAATCAAATGTCACTCGCCCGTAAAAAGGTAAATTGTACTCTTCAAGCGATAAACTTGCTTATAAATATTTATTTCAATAAAGAGTTGATGTCAGAAAATAAAATCCTTATTATGATTTTATAGAAGAAATCAATGTTTCGTACTGATTTCTTTTCCTATGACAAAATATCAATTGATTTTGATATTCATCAGCATTTTTATTATTATTTTAGAGATGGAAAATGCGCTCGAAAAGTCGATTTTCGATTTTGGAATCGACTCGAAACTTTGCGATTCTCGGAATCGATTAATCATTTCTGAAAGTCGACTTTTTAAAAAGTCGATTCTTGACTAAAGTCAGAGTCGACTTTTCCATCCCTAAGATTTCTTTTGATGATAAATATAAATTTTAAACTTATTTGAAATAATTTTCAAAAAGCAATTGAATATCTTTGCGGAAAAAGAGACAAAAAATATTAGATATTATTTAGTTTATAATAAACGGGAGGTGTAATTAGAGAGCGAGATGGAAAATAAAATAAAACTTTTATTTACTGATGGATTAGAGGTGTGCTGTGTGTCTTGTCATGCGAAAACTTTTTTGGTCGAATAAATCGAAAACCCAGAAGGTGATCTCTTACGATCCAATAATTTTTAAATAAAATTATATTAAGGTATATATATTATTTAGCATTTAACGGGGAACTAAACAACTTTATTTAAATACTAGCCATTATCTGGTCCTACCAGAAATAAATATAATTCGAAATTTAGCCTAATTAAAAGATTTAGTTATTTTTTATTTTACTTTCTCTTACCTATGTATTTATGTAATATATATAGATAGATAGAAAGTATTGGATTCATGTCAAAAATTCGATGTCGTGATTTTGATGGATCTTCACGTTTTGAGGTCCCCTGAATCCAAAAAAGTGGTTTTCGCGACATGGTCTGTCTGTGTGTGTGTGTGGGTGTGTGTGGGGTGTTCAATTTTAAGCATGAAGGAATTGAGCTAGGAGGTTGAAATTTTATATTTAAGTTAGGCACCCCCCATGGGACCGGAAAAATAAGCTTTTAATCAAAATCGGCCAAAGGGTACTAGTACTTTACTGATGTACTTTTTCAGTTTTTTTCGATTTTCTCAAAATTCGCTCCAACGATTTTGATTAAAATTCAAAAATCAATTATTTTTTAGATGCTCTTTAAAATGTATATTCTCATTTTGTTATTGAAATCTTCTGAAGACCACTTTACTCTTGTACTTCATAGGAAAGATAGGAGAAATGGTTGCCATGGTAACAAAATATAAATTATTTTCCCATACTTATAAATTTTACATCTTGAATTCAATTGTACCCTGTCGGAAACTAAATACATGTCGACACAAAAAATCTGGTGTGACAAGCACAGTACACAACTTTCGATTACCGAAGGTAAGAGATGTGTGTGTGTTTTTTATATTACTATCTTACCATAGGTGAAATTTTATATTTAAGTTAGACACCCCCTCGCTGAGGCGTGAAAATAGTCTTTTAAACAAAATCGGCCAAAAAGTACTAGTACTTTACTGATGTAATTTTTCAGTGTTTTTCGATTTTCTCAAAAATCACTCCAACGATTTTGATTAAAATTCAAAAATCAATTATTTTTTAGATGCTCTTTCAAATGTATATTCTCATTTTGCTTTCAAAAATGTTTAAAGACCACATTAGTCATGTACATCATAGGAAAGATAGGACAAATGGTTGCCATGGTAACAAAATATAAATATTATTTATCCCATGCCTATACATTTTACATCTTAAATTTTAATATATCGGCGGAAACTAATTATATATGTCGACACAAAAAATCTGGTGTGAAAAGCACAGAACACAACTTTCGATTACCGAAGGTAAAGAGCTGTGCGCCAGTCACACTAGATTTTTATTAATAGGAATACTAATGTTTTAATATCATCGAGGTTCCTATTTAGGTTCTATAAAGTAAGTTAGATTTTTTTTTTTTTTGGTAAATAATAATTTTGTTAAAATAAAATCAAAGGATGCCTTAGAATATATGAAAGGATTAAATTCAAAGGAAGTGCGCTGAAATTTTTAAAATAAAAAAATATCTATTATCATAATAACTTGATATAATTATTAACCACGAAACCTCTCTAAGGCAAAACCGCAAAATGATTGAAAGGCTTCTCTACTCTTTCTCTAAACTCTTTGAAAAGAAACTTTATATTTTATTTTATCAAAAAAATATCTGTGCGTTTCATATTCCCACGCACGGTTAATATATACCATCAAACTAAATATTATTAAATATTTCTGAAAGGGAAGAGAAAAATTATGTTTCTTCTTTTATTAAAATGTTGTGGCCACTCCAAAACCATACCAAAGACTATTTATTGCCAGTCATTGAAATTTCCTATACTCTTGCCAAAAATTTATCTTGACTAGAGTTTGGACCCCGGTGGAAACCGAAACCGGTAAACCGGTTTTTTGGCTAATTTTCAAAAACCGAGAAACCGAGTTTTTCCCGAAAAACCGAATTCGGTTTTTTTTTTAAATTTTTTCTTCACTAATACTTGTATAATATTTAAATTATAAATTAGCCCGTGACCCATGGCTCAGAGAGAAGACATGAGCTTCTAGTGGTTTGGGGTTTCGGGTTCACTTCCCGTCACAAGCGAGAAAAATTTATTTCATTTGAATTGGCTATCAATCATTTGAAATAAATAGGGATGGAGTCTGAAATGGCCTTAGATGTCGAAAGAGACCTTGAATAAATTAAAAAAAAAAAAAAAAAAAATTATTTATATTTTTTGTCTTTTTTTCCAATACTTAAATAATCTATATATAATAATAGCGGAGGGTCTGTCCGTTCGTCTGTCTCGCTCTGTTTGACCAACTTTCCGTTGGGCGACGAAATTTTGCAGTCTTATAGAGAACCTTAAATAATATAATAATAATATAATATAAACCTTATATAATATAATATCCCGGAAACTAATCAGGATAGAACAAAACATGCACCTTGAATTCGAATTCTAAATAAAGATAGATTTGTTTCATCTGTCAAAGTTCCTCAGCATAAATCTGTAATTATTCGTGCCCAGATGTTCATGAACAATCAAACCTTAAAATATGCATTAATGCGCTTTAAAATAACCTTTGGAACATTCGAGTCTCGAAATTCCCACATTTTTAGTTTAAAATCCCATAAGAAATGTTTAAAAAAATATTTTTTTTTTTTTTTTTTTTTTTTTTTTTTTTTTTTTTTTTTGGGAATTTTGCTTCATGTATTTATTTCTAAATTATGTTGTATATCAATTTATTTAACTTCTAAAAATATTGCTGCGTTCTAAATAGATTCAGATGTTGAAAAAAAAAACCGGTTTACCGGTTTTCCGCTTTGTAAAAAAACCGAAAAACCGGTTTTCAAAATTTTCCGTTTTTTTCCAAACCCTAATCTCGACTAAATTAAATAAAAATTCTTATTTACAGGTAAATTGTGCTTTATTCAAGCAAAATTGAAGGTTTCAGCCACACATAATGTGAAATTTAGATTCAATTGCAAAGCGTCTGAATTTTTATCTGAAGAAGTGCTTATAAGTAGCCGAAACGTTGTATTTTTTTTTTTTTTTTTTTTACAAATAAACCGCAGTATACTTAAAAGAAGTATTTTTATTTAATAACATCAATAGCAACATTGACAATATCAACATTTTATAATGAGAATATAAATTAGTAGAGACATGATTATCCTAATTGGGATTACCCTTGGATCCAAGTACAAATATAAAGGAAAATAAAAAATTAAAATGGTAAAAAAATGTCTAAGCTCTCTTCTGGATAATTGAGGTCCAGATAATCGATTTTGTATGTTTTGCTTTATTCGAAGAATAGCTACCAACTAATAAGGCCGTTCATTTAAAAACCTCCCCTCTATAAATCTCTTTACAAAATGCCATTTAAAAAAAAAATCTCCCCTTTATTAGTGATTTATTTAATTTTTTAGTTTATTAAATAGCTAGTCAATTTCGAATATTTTCGATCATTCATTTTTACAACTTTACATATTTTCATTACTGTAAAATTCCCCTCTCACCCGTCAGAATTATGATTCAATATTTAACTCCCCCTCCCCTCCCCCTCGGATCTAAATTACTAGTTACATTTAACTAACAAAACGTTATGTCTAATATTTTACTCTTTATATTTATTTAAATCTTCGGATCAAGATTAAAATTTATTTTAATTCATGAATATTAATATAATTTTATGAAGTAGATAGTATATACGATATATTAAGCTTTAAATGTAGTTTTGATTAAAACTTTTTAAATAAGATCCGCATGAATAAACAGTTTCTATGCATATTTATTATATTTATAATAAAAAAAATCTGGTGTGTGTTTTTTTTATTTCGGTTTGACTTCTCGGTCATACCATAAATACAAACAAAATACAAAAGAATATACATATAAAAATTTGTAGAGAACCTTATCACATGGTGTGTTTAATATTAGGCCTACACTAGTTTTTTTGTTTCGACCTATTTTTTGATTGTTGTAATGGAATAATGTCTGTGTATGTGAATACGATAACTTAAAAAAAAAAAAACGAGAAAGTGAAAAAAAAAAACAAAACAACGGGAGCTAAATCGATAACTTTTGGTATATATACAGTAGTTATTACAAACCTGTATTAAATTTTGGAATGAATTCGTTAAACGTAAATGGAACTTTACTTAATTTAAATTATATTTTTTACAGTGGAATAGCTCGAAGTTACTTGTTTTATTATGGCTCTTGGAGGAGCAAGGAGAAATTTATTAAAAAATAATAAATTTTTGTAGGAAACTTTATTTTGGCCGACCTGATTGTACAACTTTAAGGTTTCGTTCTGAATGACCATTTTCAAGGCCTGAAAAATACACATACTCTATTATAATTTTGACAATTGAGTACAGTTGAACTCTTATATATATAAACTATCTTGCAAATCTTTTGAATACATTTTTTTTTTTTTATGTATTCAAAATGAATTCAAGAAATTTGTAAGATAGTTCATATAAAGTTACTATGTATGCACGAGTTCACTGCACAAAATTTCATTCATCATAACTCAATTGTCAAAACTATAATAAAGTATGTGTATTTTTCAGACCTTGATAATGGCCTTTCTGACTAAAACCTTAAAGTTGTATAATTAGATAGGCCAAAATAAAGTTTCCTACAAAAATTTATTACCTTTATGTTAAAAACCTCGTCACAGAATTGAATAAAAGTTAAAAAAAAATTATTATTTTTCATAAATTTCTTCTGGGCACCTTCAACAGCCATAATAAGACAAATAACCTCGAGCTACTCCACTGTAAATATTAATTCTTGTCACAAATTACTACCTGCACTTTCGACTTGACTTTTCTAAGCACCCGATGTCTAATTTGTTCAAAATGTGTTCTTTTTTTGGATTCTCTTTAAAGCCAGCAACTAATTCATTTTAATTATTTGTAGGCTAATTAAATTATATTTATTTTGAATAAGTAAATTTTAATCCCCTTTAATTA
The DNA here is from genome assembly GCA_023213315.1 of Euborellia annulipes. Taxonomy (NCBI): domain Eukaryota; kingdom Metazoa; phylum Arthropoda; class Insecta; order Dermaptera; family Anisolabididae; genus Euborellia; species Euborellia annulipes. The sequence continues at coordinate 14,018 of JAKCPI010003351.1, forward strand.
TAATTTATTTTTTTGAGAGCGCCTGGCAGTTAGTTAACCATTTTTACACTCAAGGAAAAATGTAAGCGATGCTCACGGCTCCTTTTCACTTGTTCTTTGTTAATTGGATACTTTTTACTTTCTCTTACCCTATATATGAAATTTATATAGAGAAAGTATTGCGATCATGTCAAAAATTCGATGTCGAGATTTTTTAAGTACCCGTACGACATTTTTTGTTTTTGAAAATATTTTATCTATTTGATATCTGATTTATTTTAATTAATCAAAGAATTATTTGCAAGATTTCATTAAAAATTAAGAAAACATTTAAATAGTGATTTCCAACCCTAACAAATTTTTCAAAATTTCCAGGTGCCATATTTATTCCAAAATTGATACGAATCGAATTTTTCAAAATGCAATGCTTTCGCTACACTATTCATTATGTATAAACAAGGAAAAGAGAAAAAATTGGGGAAACAAAAATTTAGTAAATTTCCCTATTCATAATAAATTTATTAGATGATAGCAAAGTTTCTTATATTTCAAAAGGGGAGATCTCTCAAAAGCCATTACATTATTGAGTCAACAAAATAAATAACGTCATATTTTATTTAATCCAATAAATTTTATTTTATCATAAGATAAATCGTTATAATAGCCTAAAAAATCGATTTTCAAATTTTTACTTTCTCTTTCCCTATATATGAAAAATATAGAGAGAAAGTATTCGATTCATGTCAAAAATTCGATGTCAAGATTTTTTTTATAATACATATATCTGAAAGCACCTCATAATAAAATTTTTTTCTTTTTCTCTCTTAATTAATTTTTTAATATTAAAATATTTATTAAAACGATATAAATGTCTCTTTAATCTTATTTACTTATAATAAATAATTCACTTTATAAATTCCTCCCTCTTCTTTAATAGCGTTCGATTATAAAAGGTTTTTATTCGACGCAACTCAATCACATCGTATAAATAATAGCCAGTGGACGCATAATCAATTTATTCACCTCGGATTAAAACAATAGCCCTGGGTAAATTGATCGCGTTATTGTATATTTTGGCAACTTGCAACTGGTAACTGGTTAGCCCTATAAAATTACTATGCTATCCCCAGTACTGGGATTAAACACAAATTCTCGCTTTTCTTCTCTTGATCAACACACGATCCAAGTTCTATCCAAATTAATCCAAACATTTTTTTTATTATCAATTTAATTTATATTTATGATCTAAATACTGAAGTTAAAAATCTGGTGTGACTGGTGGCACAGCACACAACTTCTCTTACCTTCGGTAATCGAAAGTTGTGTTCTGTTCACACCAGATTTTTCGTGTCGACATATATTTAATTTCCGCCAATATATGGACCGTTTATTTTGAATGTGGTGTAAGTCCATTTTTTCAAAAAATTAGATATCACATAATTTATGCTTAAATTAATGTAAATTTTCTATGTATAACTAGCTAGTGATAAATTTCTTAAAAAATTCCCATGTTTTGTACAATTGAAAATTGGTCGGTAAATAGATTCTTTAATAAATAACCTTTATTTTCTCGAAACAAAAAAATAACCTTATAAAATAACCAACATAAATAAATAACCTTTCATTTTCTCGAAACAATAGAAAATGGACTTACACCACTTTCAAAATAAACGGTCCATATTAGAATTCAAGATGTAAAATTTATATGGGAAAATATTTATCTTTTGTTACCATGGCAACCATTTATCCTATCTTCTCTATGAAGTACAAGAGTAAAGTGATCTTCAGAAGATTTCAATGGCAAAATGAGAATATACATTTTAAAGAGCATCTAATAAATAATTGATTTATGAATTTTTAAAAAAAATCGTTGGAGTGAATTTTGAGAAAATAAAAAAAAACTGAAAAAGTACATCAGTAAAGTACTAGTACTCTTTGGCTGATTTTAATTAAAAGCTTATTCTCACGGTCCAGGAGCGTACAAAACATAAATATAAAATTTCAACCTCCTAGCTCAATTCCTTCATGCTTTAAATTGAACATCCACCCACCCACTCACAGGCAAACCACTTTTTTGGACCTCAAAACGTATATATCCATCAAAATCTCGACATCGAATTTTTGACATGAATCCAATACGGTACTTTCTCTATATAATAACATATATATAGAGGTAAGAGAAAGTAAAAATGTATTTACATTCTAAGCGTTGAAAGGAAACGTGACACGAAGCTTTTAAACAAAATCGGCCAATAAGTACTAGTACTAGTACTTTTTCAGTTTTTTTTTTTTTTTTTTTTATTTTCTCAAAATTCGCTTCAAAGATTTTGATTAAAATTCAAAAATCAATTATTTTTTTAGATGCTCTTTAAAATGCATCTTATGGATTACCCCCGAATCCCTCCACCCCCTAGGAGGTTATTGTACCAAAACAACAATAAATTATTAACTATTGTAAATAGATTTTGATTTTAAAATTTTTTGTCTTTTTCAACATTCAAACATTCATCTTCATTAGTTTAAAATCTTAAATTAATTATTAAATTCAGTTAAAAAAAAAAAGAATCCGTTCAATTTATTTATAATAATTAGATTATAAGACAGATCATTAACTTTTTTTCTTCTTTTATAAAAAAAAAAAAGAAAGATAGATGTTTTTTAATTCATTTAATTCACAATCCTCTGTGATTTAGTAAAGTTTCGTCGCTAAAAGAGAGCTCTATAAAGTCAAAGGTTTATCTCTTGTCTTTGATACAATCGTGAAAATAAGAAAGAACGGCTTGTGTTATTGATTTCGGGTTTTTCGAAAGGCTATTGGGCAGTTCTTTTGGTCTTTCTAATCCACTGATAAAGGCCGGAGGAAGAGGAGGGGGTGATAAACTAGAATCTTCTTCTTCAAGAATACCTCTTAAAGAAAAAAAGTATAAATTAAATAGGCAACATTATCCTTAACAAAGAACTAGCTTTTTTTATCCTCTTTTAATATAAAAATAATAGTTTTTCAGAGATATAGACAAAAATCCTAGGGATAATAATAACAACAACGATAATCGTATTTGAAAATTAATTGATAAACCATATAATAACAGAGTTAATTAAAAATAAATAAAAAGTTCTATATTGTGTGTACCATTGCCCGTGAGGCAGGCAATATAAAAAAACAAATTTAATTTTTTAAAGTGAAACTTTTATTATATCACTACGAATTTTTTGGTTCTTCTATCAGCATGTCGCTTTGTAACGAGGTGACGTAAAAAGCCATGACGCTACAAGCCATGACGTCACTAGTTGTGACGTCATGGCGACTCACACCAGGTTTTTTTTTTTACTACGCTACGGCATTTATACTTATTTAATCACAATATAAATAAAGTAAGCCTATATAAATCAAATTGATTATCTATATCTATACTATTAAATAATTTCCGCTCTACGCCCCCCCCCCTAAATTTTTTTTTTTTTTTTTTTTAATTCTTCACTCGATTTTAATAAAATTTAAAATGACGCTTCTCTATGATCTAATTAATTGAAAAATGCTATTCCAGACCTCACAAAGTCCTATTGGGGGGACGTCCCCCCCACTAAAATTTATCTTTCAATCGATTTTAATAAAATTTAAAATGACGCTTTTCTATGATCTAATTAATTGAAAAAAATCTGGTGTGACTGGCGCACAGCACACAACTTTCTCTTACCTTCGGTAATCGAAAGTTGTGCACTGTGCTTGTCACACCAGATTTTTTGTGTCGAAATATATTTAGTTCCCGACAGTACGGTACATTTGAATTCAGATGTAAAATTTATAAGTATGGGAAAATATTTATATTTTGTTACCATGGCAACCATTTTTCCTATCTTTCCTATGAAACACAAGAGTAAAGTGGTCTTCAGAAGATTTCAATCGCAAAATGAGAATATACATTTTAAAGAGCATCTAAAAAATAATTGATTTTTGAATTTAAAAAAAAATCGTTGGAGCAAATTTTGAGAAAATCGAAAAAAAACTGAAAAAGTACATCAGTAAAGTACTAGTACTCTTTGGCCGATTTTGATTAAAAGCTTATTTTTCCGGTCCCGGGGGATGTTTAACTTAAATATAAAATTTCAACCTCATAGCTCAATTCCTTCATGCTTAAAATTGAACACACACCCACCCACCCACACACCCACCCCACCCACAGACAGACCATGTCGCGAAAACCACTTTTTTGGATTCAGGGGACCTCAAAACGTGAAGATCCATCAAAATCTCGACATCGAATTTTTGACATGAAACCAATACTTTCTCTCTATATATATATTACATATATACATAGGTAAGAGAAAGTAAAATGATATTCCAGACCTCACAAAGTCCTATTGGGGGGGACGTCCCCCCACTAAAATTTATCTTTCAATCGATTTTAATAAAATTTAAAATGACGCTTCTCTATGATCTAATTAATTGAAAAATGATATTCCAGACCTCACAAAGTCCTATTGGGGGGGACGTCCCCCCCACTAAAATTTACTTTTCACTCGATTTTAATAAAATTTAAAATGACGCTTCTCTATGATCTAATTAATTGAAAAATGATATTCCAGACTTCAGAAAGTTCTATTGGCGCTACCAGGGGGGACGTCCCCCCCACTAAAATTTACTTTTCACTCGATTTTAATAAAATTTAAAATGACGCTTCTCTATGATCTAATTAATTAAAAAATGATATTCCAGACTTCAGAAAGTTCTATTGGCGCTACCAGGGGGGACGTCCCCCACTAAAATTTATCTTTCACTCGATTTTAATAAAATTTAAAATGACGCTTCTCTAGGATCTAATTAATTGAAAAATGATATTCCAGACCTCAGAAAGTTTTATTGGCGCTACTAGGGGGCGTCCCCCCCACTAAAACTTATCTTTCACTCGACGCCTACGATCCGAAAAAAGTTTCACTTGTATCGTGGTTTCATAAAACCACACAATGATTTTTTTTCCTCTATTTTTACTTTCTATTACCTATAGTCTATATATATTTAAATTGTATTTAAGCTTGACTGGTACGTCGAGATTTTGATGGAAAAACACGTTTTGAGGTTCAAAAAAAAGGCCTCACAAAATTGTCTCTCAATGATCAAAATATCTCAAGAACGAAAAGAGCTACGAGGTTTTTGTTTTTTATTTCATTAAGGTTTTTTCGGCATTGAAGGCCATTTAGACCCTGTCTCTATTTATTTAAATTGGATTGGTAGCCAATCCAATTGAAATAAATTGTCGCATAAGACGGGATGCCAACCCGCGAACCTTGGAACAAATGGCCAGCATGCTAACCATCACACCAAGGCCCGAGGGCTGAACTAGGAGGTTGAAATTTAATATTTAAATTAGATACCCTACAGAAGTGGGGGAAAAAAAAATACTAGTACTTTACTGATGTACTTTTTCAGTTTTTTTTTTAATTTTCTCAAAAGATTTTGATAAAAATTCATAAATCTATTATTTTTAGGTTAAAATGTATATTCTCATTTTGCCTATGAAATCTTTTGAAGCATACTTTACTCTTGTACTCCATAGAAAAGATGAGAAATGATTGCCCTGGTAACAAAATATAAATATTTTCTTATGTTTATTAATTTTACATAATTATGCTGGGGGTCAAGTGTCCACATCCCGTCTCATGCGACAAAAATCTATTCCAATTGGATTGGCTACCAATCAAATTGAAATAAATAAAGACGGGGTCTAAATAGCCTTAGATGCTGAAAAAGACCTTGAATAAAAAAAAAAAAAAATTCAAATCTTGAATTCTAATATATATGTCGACATAAATAATCTGGTGGGACAAGCACAAAACACAACTTTCACTTCCGGAAAGCAATAGAAAGTTGTATGCTGTGTGACCAGTCACACCAGATTTTTTTATATTTATTGAAAATTCATTTTACTTTCTTTTTACCTCTATAGACCTATACAGTATTTGTAGAATTTCTTATGATCAATCAGAAATTTAGGCCTATTGTTAGAAGGAATTATTTATATTTTTACAGTTTTTGAAGCGAAACTTCTTTATAATTTTTTTAAATTGGTTTTATATAGGCTATACCAAGGTATATAAATGGAACAACTAATAAAAGAGCTAATAGCTAAAAGTTTGCAATGGATTTAATTATCCGTGGTGCAGTAATTTGCCGGTCCGCTGGGGCCTTTGCTTTCTATGTCTCTCGTGGTGGGTGACTCGATTAGTTGTCTTCTCGAACGCAAATATTCTTATTAAGTTGAAGATAGAAAAAAGCGATTATCTAAGAAACAAACAAATCCCTTGATAGGTTATATCAGATTGAAAAAGCTTACGTTGTTATTATTGTTATTTAGATAAAACTAGGATTATTGTTCACTTCTCTTTCTCTTTTTTTTTTTTATTTAACATATATGTAGTAATTAGATGCACATTCTTTTTTTTTTAATAAAACATCTATGAATAAATTCCATATGCAAACAAAATGCTTGTCTCTTGAAAAAGAAAAATTAATTTTTTTATGTTTAATTAAATAAAAAAAGACAAATAAAAAAAAACAATAAAATAATCATATTTACTAATTGTTCTGTTTATGATTATCATACTGTAGCTTTTATACAAAACCTTTTGTTAGAAAACATTCAGAATCCTCTTGTTTTGTATGTTCAAAAAAATGTTTAATTATATGAAAAAATATTTAGTTTTTAAGAATTAAATTTGTTTAAAATAATTTAATTCGAGTTAAAACTACCGAAGAATTACAAATTTCAAAATATTTAAAAAAACATAAAATAAAGTACACTATCAGTGACGTACACTGTAAAAAAAAATTTTAATTTTAGTATGTTTTAGTATAGTAAATTTACAAATTTTCCTTGTAAATGATAACTACCATACATTTGTATACTAAATTTACAAATATATGCATTCAAAAAATTTTTACAACCAAAAAACATTTTAAAATTACAATTCTCTTGGAAAATTAGAGTAAATATTGTAATTTTACCATACGATTTCTAATTTTACAATACAACGGCATTGTAATTTTAGAACACGGTTTGTAATTTTAGAAAAGGGTTTGTAATTTTACAAAAAGGTTTCTAATTTTACAATACAAGGGTATAGTAATTTTCCTTTTAAGGCGCCAACATGGCCGACTTTGTTTCGACTGCTTTTTAGCTTTCTTAATAAAGACATTTTTGGCACTATAAGGATTTATTTAAGTTATAATAATACAAAAAATAATAATATTAAGATAACTTTAAGTTTATTTTTTATTTTATTATTTAGTAAAAATAGTTTACAGTGAGGTCATACTTGAATGCCAAATAGCAGAGATAGATAATTAGTTAACAGGTGATTCGATGGTCAAATGGACTAGGCAGCAAGGCTTCTACCAAAAAGGTCAGTGTTCAAATCCTGGAGGAATTTTTCATTAAATAAAAATATTTATTTCACTCCATTCAGGTAGAGACGTCCCCTAAAGGTCAATAACCTATGGGTCCAGTCGTAAATTTTTTTTCTTTTTTCTAAATATTAGTAAAATTACAAACATTTGGATTGTAAAATTGCTAAATATTTGTAAAATTACCAGACATTTGGATTGTAAAATTGCTAAATATTAGTAAAATTACCAAATTTGGACTCGAAATTGCTAAATATTGGTAAAATTGCCAGACATTTGGACTCGAAAATTGCTAAATATTAGTAAAATTACCACACATTTGTAAACGATTTTTGCAAAGAGTTTTGTAAAAATATAATTCAACTGTATAGTAAATTTAGTATCTATTGGTCTTGGAAATTTGCTTACAACAAAAAAATTGTAAAATCATCGAAATTTTTTTTACAGTGTAATTATTCTAAAAGATTATACAAACCTACAATTTGTGAGTAAAAAAAAATATCTAGCTCGTTGCATTTTGAAAATCATGTTCACACACTCACGTACAGACATAATTACAAAAATACTTTTTTTTGGGCGTCACGAATCGAGGTTGAATTATTTATCAAATAAAATAATTTTCGAGAAATCGTACGCTTTTTGAAACTACTAGGATTTTTTTTTTTGACTGTCCTTAAGGTGCGCGTCTCGAAAAGTCGTTAGAACACTTTTGACTACCGAGTTAGTCGAGGCGGCAAGAGATGGCGTTAGTTTTTCCATAGGAATACAAGGAATTTATTCCATTTCATTTTAAAGTTTCCAGCTAATTAATTAAGGGTAGAAAATTAATAATTTTTTAACACAATGATTGCTAATTTAATTATATATGGACCCTGTTATGCAATGGTGTGTCAAAGACCAAAAAATTCAAAATTGAGTTAAGCACGGAATATTGTTTCAAATGCTTTTATTAATAGTATTTTTTATGAAATATGCCCTAAAAAAAATTTATATTAATGTTATTTGCACAATTGACAAGAAAAATTATATATAATCCAATGTAAACAAAAAACTTTATTGTTGATTTTCTCAAAACTCGATGTTTGGTCTTTGACACACCATTGCATAACAGGGTCCATATAAGATATAGAGCGAATTTTTTTTTAAAATATCTTTTATTTAATGCGATTAATCTAAAAAAAAAAATATTTTTTCGAAAATCAAAAAAAGGGCTTCTATAAGTTGTAGATATTTTAAATACCTTTAAATTTGAAAAAAATTGAGGTCAATAGCTTCAAATTTGTGGCCGCTGGAAACTCCCAAAATTAGCACCCCGAGACGTGCACCTTAATCAACTAAACCAATATTTTTAGAATAAATAAATCATCTTTTTTTAAACTCAACTCAGCTTAAAACAACACTTTTGACGGCTAAGAATTTTGGTTGCCTAAGTTCAAGGTTCCACTCTCGAGCACATAAGGCATTTGTGGTGCCGACTGTACATATGAAATCAATGAGTTTTCCCTTAAATGAAATTTTTCTTGCCTTTTTATAAATGACATTCAGATATTTTTGTCTCAAGATTGATTCAGAGTGAATATACCGTTTACATTACATACTACTAAGTTTCATATTTTTGAATTTTATAATTGTAACAAATATTTATCGATTTTTCACAAATAGTTGCTTCCAAATGATCAAGGAAATTATGCTGTTGAGCTAGTCTATAAATTATTCATCAATTTTACGCAAAAATTGAATAAATTTAAAATGTTTTCATTATAGTTCAATTATACAAGTGAAATTATTTATTTATTAATAAATAGCGCCCATTTAATTTTTTTTTTTTTTCCCAAATTTATAATAGATTCACATTTGGTTCATTAAACTTATCTACAAATAGAGGGCTCAAAAATCAAATCGGATTCAATTTATAAAATTGAAACCAATGAAATTATTCATGTATAATAATTAATTCAATTCTATTTTGCGGTTCACCCTCCCCCTCATCCCCACTTAAAACCCATCTAATCTGCCAGATAAATGTATTTTAAAATTTCAATTATTTTCAAAATTTGAATATTTTCAACTTAATTAATTAATTAATATTTTAGTAGATAAAATGATTTAGCATTCTGATAATACCAGCGAGTCAATTCGGAGATTAATTTTTTTTTTTTTTTTGATTATTCGATATTATTATTCGTTTCAAATGTCAAACAATCAAATTTCCTCTTCTTCTATCTTCATAAACTGCTCATTAGATTCAAATAATTATTGGGTTAAAGTGTTCAAAATAATATATTGTTATTTTAATGAATTAAACACTTGATTAAAAGGATGATAAAAAGTTTTCTTAGCTTTTTTTGTTCGATCAGTCCATATCGTGAAAATTTGAGAAATTGGGTACAAACAAATTGTGTCCATATTGATATTGACATAATTTTTAATGAAATAAATTTTTTGCTTATGTATTCAGTTGTGAAGGGACGTTTCGGCCGCTAGAGCTTCATCTGCCACTATAAAAAAAAATAAAGTCATCCAATTAATATACAGCGATACCTCGAGATACGAGTTTAATTCGTTCCGTAACCTTGCTCGTATGTCAAAACAATTTTCCCATTGAAATTAATTGAAATGCCATTAATCTAATATTTATTTATCTATGACTCAGTTAAAGTCCGAATCGAGGTATTTTGAATACTATTATCTTTTTCAAATAATAGATCTCGAAAAATATTTAGCTAATATTTATTTATTTATTATTATTATTATTTTTTTTTATAATAATTTTCTTTCTCTAAAATTTTCTTAAATTATTTTTCTGATTTGCCAACAAACGATGATACAATCCTACAAAATATGCAAAATATAGCTTAAATCGCTAAATATGCCATAACTCGTATGTTGGGGCACTCGTATCTCGAGGTACCACTGTACAGTGAGCGCCAAAAGTGCCTGATCTCGATGCCTTGAGTTTAGGCAACCAATATGCAGAGCCGTCGGATGAGTTGCGTTAAAAGTAGCTTCGCCCCTACAGTTTCATTAAAAAAGATTATTTATTTATTTTAAAAATATTTATGAATTCTAAAATATTTTTATATTATTAATAAAATAAAATTAACTTTTTTCTCATATTTTTTTATAATTTAGTTAAGAAATTTTTGTTTTAATCTGTGAAGAAATTAATTAGTGATAAAATTAGAATTGAAGCTTAAATAAAAATATACATTTAATTAACATATTAATTCTTTTAAGTTATGTCAAATTAGGGGCAGGGAAACCCCCCCCCCCTCCCTTATCTGGGGCTCACTAATGTTTCAAAGGAAAGCATACATTTGCAAATCTTTCAAATGGAATATAAAAAACTTTCTCCTCATAAAAGTCTACGTTTCAAAAAGACTCTTCGAACCCCCCTCCCCCCTAAAATTATTTTCTTTTATTTTTCAATTGATTTTAATAAAATTTAAAATTAGGCTTCATTAGGGAGTAACTAATTGAAAAATGGTATTTCAGACCTCAACAAATTCTATCGCCCCCCACCCCCCTCCCTTATAATTTATTTTCCACTCGATTTTAATAAAATTTAAAATTAGACTTCTCTATGGTGTAAATAAATGAAAAATTATATTCCAGACTTCAGAAAATTCTATCGGTCCTACTCTGTTTTCCACTCGATTTTATATTAACCGAAATTAATTAAATACAAAATAGATACCAGGGTGGTTAATACCACAGGTTAAAACCGGTTTTAACCGTCTTCCATTTAAATCAATTTTGACCAATGGTTTTTAATGAAATAAATAAATTTCATATCGTATGCTTATATTTCGGGAAAATTACATAATTATATTACATAAAACCATGGGCGTAGCCACTAGCGTAACGTTTTTTAGCTGCCCCCCCCCTCCGCAAACCTTTATTTCGGGCCCCATTATTAGACCATACAAAAATTGGATGTATTGATTGGGCCGATAAAACTATCATCAAAACGTCCGCTTTCTATGCTAAAGAAAAAGCCAAAGTTCTATTACCATTCGCAGATGCACTAGGACTGGAACAGATTAACATCAAGAGTGAGGGTGAATTGGACTCTATACTTGACCTTGTGCTAACAAACAGAAGAGGAATTACTGTCAAGCAGAATTGTGATGGATTGGCCAAGCCTGATAAATACCACGATCCTTTACAGATCCAGATATCTAATATTTCGGTCCCTAATACGAGACCGTTAAAACTAACCGAAATATACAAATACCATGCTGGTGATTACAATGAACTATACAATCAGGTTTATAATGAAAACTGGGAGCGTTTATATAATTTGAGGGACCCCCATGATGCCGCGAGGGAGTTCGGCTCAGTGCTTTTGAGCTACATTGACCGGAATATTCCCAAATATATCCCACGATCAACTGGATATCCACACTGGTTTTCCAAATCCTTAATCAACTGTCTTAAATTGAAACAGAAAGCACATAACAACTTCAAGAAAACAGGGAATAATAAATATTACAAAAAATTCTCCCGACTAAGGAAAGAAGCTAAACAGCTACTTGAGAATGATAAATTGGACCACTACTCAAGATCCGAAAAACAACTACAGCATAATCCCAAAAATTTTTGGCAATTTATTAATAACAGAAGAAGAAGTTCATCATCTCCGTCTGTTACACTAATCGACGGTATAAATGTAAAATCAAATCAAGAACTATGTGAACGGTTTGGAGAACATTTCGCATCCGTATATCAGAACTTCAACAATTTTCCTAATATTAATAATAAAATGCCTAACACAGATGAAATTGATGTCCCGTCAATAAGTATTTGTGATGTCAAAAAAGCAATTAATAAACTTAAGCCAAAGTCGGCGGTTGGCCTTGATGGGATTCCTCCGTTTATCATCAAAGGTTTATGTGATCTTTTAGTAGAACCGCTCTCGTATATATTCAATTTAAGCTTAAAATTGGGTATATTCCCTGAAAGTTGGAAAGAATCTAAGGTGGTACCAGTGAAGAAAAAAGGTGGGGAGACAATTGGAGATTATCGTCCGATATCCATTTTAGGCACCATCCCCAAGGTCTTTGAATCTATTGTTCACTCGCATATATATTCTCAGGTGCATCATCAAATAAAACCCTACCAACATGGTTTTATGCAAGGAAGATCAACAACAACAAATCTTACTGAACTTCTATCCACAACTGGGACTCTAGTTGAAACACGTCGGCAAGTAGACGTTGTTTATATGGATTTCGAGAAGGCTTTCGATAAAATGCCTCACTGTATTCTATTGGAGAAGCTAAAATCCTTTGGATTCACTGACTCTCTGATCATCTGGCTCAGGTCGTACCTATCATTACGAAGATTTAGAGTAAAACTGGGGCAAGATATTTCTTCAGAGTTCCAGGCCACTTCTGGCGTCCCTCAGGGATCACATTTGGGACCTCTTCTTTTTATTTTATTCATAAATGACATTGCCGATGAAGTCGGTAGCCCAGTGCTTCTCTATGCTGACGACCTAAAAATATACCAGCCCATTTATGGAGAGGAAGACAAGAAATCCTTACAAGACAGTATAGATACAGTTTCACTATGGGCAAAGAACAATGGAATGAATATTCACCCCAAAAAAACCATCGTTTGTACTTTCTCTAGAAAGACTGACACTGTCTTTAACCAGTATTATCTGAATGGTGAGAGGATCACAAGAACTCCTAATGTGGTGGATCTGGGCATTCACTTTGATTCACAACTCCTTTTTAATAAGCATGTACAAATTATAACAAGCAAAGCCCGTCGCAACCTTGGAATGATCTCTTTGATTGGTCGGAATTTCAGGGACCCTAAAACATTAATAATCTTATTTAAATCCTTGGTCAGACCAGTCCTTGAATACGCAACACCCATATGGAACTACGATCGCACATCCACCGACATATTAATCGAGAATGTTCAAAACAAATTTCTAGGCCTACTGAAAAAGAAATTCTCTATTGACATCTGCAATCAAATCCAACTTGAAACACTAAAGTGGAGGCGAAACATCGAGGATTTAAAATTCATATATAAGACTGTTCACCAGCTTCACCATGTTCCGATCGAAGAGATCTTTTTTAGGGTTCCCAAACCTGGATTGAGATCCTCGGAGTTATTTGCATGCCCGAAGCTATCGAGATGCAATCCATTAAAAAGATGCCAACTTGAATCTAACAAACTTTCTAACGAGATTGATTTCTTCATAACTCCAATAAATACTTTCATTAACGCATTGAAGAAGCATATCTAAGAATGGATCATTGTATATATTATTTTATTTTATTTTAATTTATTTTTATTTATTTATTTATTTATTGATTTTAAACCCTAACGCGTGCAATACATTAAGGCCCCGGAGCTGTTCTATTGCACTAGAATTCCATCATCTCACCTTATCATTTGCCATCTTTGTCGCCACATCAGTGGGTGGACCGGCTGGCTGTAGGGGTGTGTGTGGAGGCCAAAAAAAAAAAAAAAAAAAAAAAAAAAAAAAAAAAAATATTTTTAAAATACCGTATATTCCTGAACTTTGAGGGCCCCGGGCTCTCTCAAAGAGAAATTTTCATTAAATTTTTTACCGGAGCTCTGAGGGCCCGGGCCCTCTCAAAGAGAAATTTTCATTATTTTTTACCGTTTTTATCGGGGCCCTGGGGGCCCCGAGCCCTCTCAAAGAGAAATTTTCATTATCTTTTTTTTTTATCTAAATTTTTCCTTTTTTATCGGAGCTACAGTTTTTTAGCCCGGCCCGGCCCGAGGGCCCCCCAAGGTCTGGGGCCCCCCCGCATCGCGGGGTCTGCGGGGGCGTACGTTACGCCACTGGGCGCAGCCAGACATCTTGTTAGGGGGGGCAACGCCTCGTTAGGGTGAGAGGAGGGGGGTTGCAATTAATATATACATACATAATATATACATAGATTATTAATTATTTATTTAGATAAAAAAAAATAAAATTAATGTAATGGATTGTGGCGTTAAAAAAATTCCCTATGAGAAAAATATATTTGTTTGTTTTTTTAATTTTTAGGACAGGCCAGAGGGGGGGGGGGGCAACGGCCCCCTGCCTCCCCCTGGCTACGCCCATGCATAAAACAAAAAATATCTTGCTTCATGATCATTAACTATTCATTCATATTATTTATTAACATATTAGGAAAGAAAATTTTATCAAAAATATATTAATAAGTAGAGACCGGATTTTAAGCAAAATGCTTATTGCTCAATTTTATAAGCAACCATTAGATATTTAATTTCTATACGAATTAGGAAAAACTAAGTGTATTGAGATTGCATTTTTTATGCTTTTTTTGAGTTTTCATGCTTTTTTTCCCTTTCGTGCTTATTTGAACTTATTTTAGGAATATTTATAATTTTTTTTTTTTTTTTTTTTATTAAAAAACACACTTTTTTCTCATTCACACACGCATACACCAGGGACGTATATAAGGAGGGGGGGAGAGAGCCCGGCCCCCCCCCCCCAAAAAAAAAAAAAAAATTTTTTTAAAACCCCGCAGTGTGAAAAAATATAGCCCTGTAAAAAAAAATTTTTCCCCAGGGTGAAAAAATTTGGTTCCACAAAAAAAAATTTTTCGCAGGGCGGGGCGGAATAAATTTAGTTTCTTTAAAAAAAAATTTGTATACGCCATTGGTATGAGTAAAAATTGCTTATTAGATGCTTTTTTTCAACTTATATGCTTATTTAACAACTTTTTATTCAAGTTTTTTATGCTTTTTTAAGCACTTTTTTTCCATTTTTTTATGCTTTTTTGTCCGGTCTCTATTAATAAGATACTAGTCTCGCCTAACCTGGGGGCTTGTTTCTTCTAACCCCTCCTCCCCTTGATTTCTTTTTTTCTACTTTTGGTAAATAATTTCATCTTTGAAAAAACATAACAATTTTGTTTTTTAGTTTAGTAATTTAATTTATTTAAATTTAAAAACTTTGCGATAGACACACTCTTTTTTGGATTAATATAATTATTTTCATTTTATTTACATGTATTTTTTTTATTTTGATACGAGAAAAACAACTATTGCTAATAAAAATCTTTTTTTTATTTTTTTTTTTTTTATTTATTTAAGATATTTTTTGGCATCTAAGGTCATTTAGACCCCGTTCTTATTTATTTCAAATGATTGGTAGCCAATTCAAATGAAACTTGAATTGAAATGAGAAGAGACTTGGCAACTATGGAGAAGAAATGGCAACACTGTATTACAAAGACATATGGAGAAAGAAATTTGAGCAAAAAAACCTTTCTGGGTTCAAAAAATGTATTTGTAATGAATAAAATTTTATTAAAAATTCACTTAGGAATTTG
>JAKCPI010003352.1:0-39153 GCA_023213315.1 Euborellia annulipes
GAAAAATGTCCCCCTCGGTGGAGACTTCGTAACCCTCTTCTCTTTCCTAATAGGATTTTTAAAAATTTAAAATGTTTGAGGCCATCAAATAAAAGTTTCACTTTAAAAAATAAATAAATGGGCTTAAATAATAATGGAAATTTTCATCATTATGTAATTTTATAAAATTCAAAGATGTCAAAACCATTCAATCATTATAATAATTAATCACTCATTGTTATAATTTAATGAAAATAAAAGTTAAAAAATAATTGAATTTCTATCAAAAAAAACGTAGAGGTTGAATCTCTTGGGAACCGAACCCACAATCTTTTTTCCTAATAGGATTTAAACGGATTATTTAAACTCATTCATCCTTTATTTTCTAATTTAAATAATCAAAGCCTTTGGGGAAATTAGAAGAAAATTCATATATTTTATTTATTTATTTTAATTTCCTATTAAAATGAAACGCAGTTTGGCCTGGTTTTTGCTCTTTGTTATTGTAAAATATCAAATTGCAGATAGATGGGGAAAAAATTTAGGTTCTTTTGAAGTGGTGCAATATTAATTAAAAATGAATACATACAATAATAAATGCAATTAAAATATTTAAATTCGAACAAAACAATGAATAATATTGGGAAGGGAAAGAGAGAGAGAGTGAGAGACTGTAAAGAGCATGATGGCCAGGCGATTTTTTTTCTACAAATGAATTGAAAATAACCAAAATAAAATATTTAATTTGGCTATTTAAAATAATTTTTACCTCGGAGTAGTTTAGTAGTATAGTTTCATAATCTTGATAATAAATATAAATCTATATATACAGAATTTTAAGGATTTCGGCTTTTAAGTCCATTTAGACCCCGTTTTAATTCCAAATGATTGGAAGCCAAATCAATTTTGAAATAAATCTTCGTCGTTTGTGAGGCGAAACGAACTCTCACTCCTAGCAAAAAAGGCGAGTATTATACCACTGTGCCAAGGGGCTTTGGGCAAATACCAAGTAGTCTCATAGTTTACCAAACAATTTTGTCACCATTTTTTCAATAAATTGTTTAAATTCATTCATAAATTCGCTCAGTAAAGTAAAGGGGTTTACAAATGTCAATATTGATCATCTTAAAACCAAGCCCCCCCTTCGGATCTCAGGCAGTCTAATGAATATTTATTTAAATCATTTGGGTACCAAATGGTATAAATAAATATGCCTGAAGCACCTAATATATATATATATATATATATTGAATTTTAATAATAAGTATCGTCAAAGTCTTACCAGTATTTGGCCTAAGATGCCGTAAAACAAGTTTATCGCGTTCATAATTATTATTAGGAGAATTTTTAATTATAGACCACATTTTTGTATTAAATATTTATTAAAAATATATAAAGTTATATAAATACTGTACAACGTTTCGACTGCTTATTCTGCAACCGTTATTAAGTACTGTGCACTTGCTCCGATTCAAGTGAACTGTCATGTCCGTTACTTGCCTTTTTATATACAGCGACGTCAGCGCCATCTGTCGGCATTTCTGTTAAGTTAGATTCAAATTTTTCCGCTATTTCACTCATTTCCATGAAGTTAATCACAAAGTCGAAACGTTGTGCAGTATTTATATATTATTAATAAATATTTAATACAAAAATGTGGTCTATAATTAAAAATTCTCCTAATAATAATATTTCAAACAACAAAAGCTTTAATAAAGGGTTCATAATTCTTTATTTTTTTTTTTTTTTACATCTTTGGGGATCTTCTTTTATAAAGAATAACGATTGTCTTCGAAAAAATAGTAATGTTGTTTAAGTATTTAACACACATACTAGTAGCACACACAATAATTCAATAATTAATCTTTATTAAAAACTAAAATATAAATTAGATTAAATTTTTAATAAATTTTTTATTTATTAATAATTTAGATGTATGAGGGAAGTTTCAATAACCTTTTTTTTTTTATCAAATTTCAAGTCTAACATTTTCAAAGATGAAAGCATCAAAATAACTTTTAACAAGCCAATTTTTTAAAAATTGCCTTGTTAAAAGATATAAAATTATTTTTTTATTCATATATAAAAAAAAAAAAAAATTCTTTTTACGATTGTTAAAACTTTTTTTTATAAAATGATATTTTAAACATTTCTCAGGACGAGCGGCAGGCAGATTTTCCATTTATAATGAAAAGATGAGAAAATACGTGAAAAGTGCTAAAAGTAAAAAAAATTGTTTTTAAAAAAAGTTTCAAATAATTGTATGGTTTGATGGAATATGGTTTAATAAATCAATTTTAACCCTTGAGCGAACTTGCGGCTAGTTTTCTCTAAAATAAATTTCTTTTTTTAGTGTCTAGTGAAAAAGGTTATCGATTATCTAAAGAGGTTTAAAAAATACTTTCAAGATATCTCAATTGTATAGTGAGTTAAGGTAAAAATATGCCGATTTTTAAAGCACAAATAGTAATTTTTTTTTTTTTAATTCTGAAGCCTTGGGCCTCGATACTTTCTTAGTAATATAAAACATTTAAGAAAATTATGTTGATAGTTTAAATTTTTGTGGTTGCTGTAAAAAAATTGACGGACTCATTACTGATGGGGTTTTGATGTAAATCTATATAAATAAAAATGTAAATGTTCGTTTGTATGTGGTCGATGATCTCCGAAAGTACTGGACCGATTGCTTTGAAATTTTGGCACAACCTTCCATGTGATTATGAGCGTGTTTTTATATACTTTTATTAAAAATCTTTTTTTTCTTTATCTAAAAAATTAGGATTTAAGGTCTTTTTAACATACTTTTCTTTGAAATATTTATATTTCATTACCATGGCAACCATTTCTAATATTTATATTTTGTTACCAAGTCAAAGAGAATATTTTTCTTTCAAAAAAAGGAACAAAATTTAAATGAATTAGGCCACTAAATATCGAATTTTTGAGGACCAACTCACTAAAGGATTTATTTATCTACTGAAGAGATTTCTAACTTATATAGGGGATTTATCAAATGTTATTCACTCTAAAGAAGTGCAAGGATAATCCCAAAACGATACCTTACCTATATTACACACTGTATACCATATATCTACGAAATTTGGTTAGAAAATTAAATTAGGTTAATGAATTTTGATGATGATCCTATGGCTTTTGGAACGATAACAAATAAGAATAAATATATTCAATTAAATTAAAAGTCTTTTTGTTAAAGAATGAAATATCTCTAACTTTATTTGCAGCCGTAACAAACACACAAGTAGGTAGGCACGTTTGCTTTTTGAAGAGAGAAAAGAAAAAAAATCTCATTTCATTTTATTTGAAAAGGAAAAAAAATAATGATTTAACGATGTGACCTTGTGGAATGGAGACCTGATACGCCATTTGACTGTCAGAAGAGTGGGGATGGCGTATATGCAAATAACAGTACACCTATAACAAGATGGCGTAATTACGTAGCCGATGCCGCACAATTGGCAGCGCTATTCAATTTAATCAAGCAGAATGAACGAAACTTAATTTATTCTTTTTTTTTTTTTATTAGGGTGACACGAGTTGCCCGCCAACCGGTATTGCAAATTTATTCGATTGGTCAGATTGAATTTGTATAAAAGAGAAGCTGGTTGCTTGCGCCCTTTTCTCTCTTCCACCTCCATTCGACACGACCTTAAATCAGGTAATCAATAAGGTATCTCCCTCTCTTTCTCGGTTGGCAAGAGAAGAATTAGGGATCTTATTTGTCCCTTCTAATCATAAGCCCTGTATTTATAGTAGTTGTAAGCAAGACACATCGAGGATTGGGTTAAAATTTTGATAAATGTCTTTCTTTAAAGAGCGCGCGCGTGAATCCTTAAAGGGAAACTAAAAAGGATGAATGGGGGAGGAATTTAGTCAAATTAAAAAGTAAATAAAAATGTAATTTAAAGACTGCAAAAATAACAAATGATAGAGGAGCAAACAAAACGACACCTTACACTATTCAAAATTTTCAAGGGATATTCATATATTCATAAACTATTGTAAAAATGATCGAGGGATACACACACCCGTAGCAGGTCTGCATAGTGAACGTTGAGGGGCACACAGGGATAAAAACGTTCACCAGGGACACAGATTTTTCTTCTGGTCACTTTCGATCTACTGTGAATGTCCCTGGGTGTGGACCTGTGTGTCCCTGATGTGGACCTGTGTATCCCTGTGTCCCTGGTGTGGACCTGTGTATCCCTGTGTCCCTGGTGTGGACCTGTGTATCCCTGTGTCCCTGGTGTGGACCTGTGTATCCCTGTGTGTACCTGGTGTGGACCTGTGTATCCCTGGTGTGGACGTGTATATCCCTGTGTGTCCCTCAAGGCTCACTATGGCATAGGCGTAGCCACGGGGGGGTTTTGGGGGTTCAAACCCCCCCATTGGACCCAAGCCATGACTAGATATTTAAGCTCTATAATGCAAAATACTTTTTCTCTCTATATATTTCATATATAGTGTAAGAGAAAGTAAAAAATAATAATTTTCTCTAGCTTAAAAAAAAAAAAAAAAATTAAATAAAACGCAAAAAATTCGAGAAAATTCAGAATTTTCCCATTGAAAAGAATTGATTTTTGTTATGCTTTATAAAAAATTAAAGCCGCTTAAAATTGATTAAATCTCGCAAATGAAAAATAATAAAAATTATTATATAAATAAATTTTTTATTTTTTTTCTTAAAGAGGTCAAGAGAAACACATAGAGAGACACCCCGGTATTTTAGGCCCATATACATAAAATTAAGAGATTTGCATTATTTATTGCCTGATACGAGTTGATTGAAAAATTGAGGCACTTAATTAAGAAAGGGCGGGCCCGAGCCACCCCGAGGGGGGATCCAAGGGGGGGGGGCTAGTCATATATTTCATTAGACGCCTTATACTGCCCCATTAGTCGGGGTGGGGGGGGAGGGAGAAATAATCCTAAACCCCCCCATCAAAAATTTCTGGCTACGCCTATGCACTATGCAGACCTGCTGCGGGCGTGTGTCGACACAAAAAATCTGGTGTGACAAGCACAGCACACAACTTTCGATTACCGAAAGTAAGAAAAAGTTGTGTGCTGTGCGACAGTCACACCAGATTTTTTTACTTAATAAACTAGTTTATTTCACAATCTGGGTATATTAAAATTCAAGCACGACAGTATATGAATAACGATTGAAAATTCATATTTTTTTTTACAGTGTACTTATACTAATATTTTGAAACATTTTTATTTATTTATTAGGTTTATAAGGTCTTTTTTGGCATCTAAGGCTATTTAGACCCTCCCTCATTATGTAAAATAGCCAATTCATTTGAAATAAATTTTTCTCGCTAGGAACGGAAAGGGAAACCGTGTAAATTGAATTTAGTTAATAGTGTAGGGCATGCTGAAATCAAATCGGCAGATCCCTATCTTTTTCGGCTGTTTGATTTAGTAATTTTTAATTATTTGAATTTAGTTTTTATTTATCACTAATATTGTACGAAAAAGGTATGGGAGTTGTGATCTCTCAAATTTAAATAAGCGAATGCGGTACTGTGGACAAGTAGTAGGGCATACTGAGTACACCTCGTCAGATCCGTGGTGCAACTCCCGGCAGCATCTACCGTTTTCCTTAATTTAAATTAATAAATCCTTGGTTATATGTTGATCCCTTATTTTTAGTTTAAGTTATTCATCAAAAAATGAGAAAATTAATCCTTTATTTTATATTTGTATGCAAGTCGAGGCTATTTTTTTTTACTACTTCGGAGTGGATATTTCGCGTAACGTCACTCCGAGGGCTCATGACAATTGTTACGAAACAATGGAAACATGAATGAGTTGGTGGGCAGAGGAGTAATCCATAGTGCCACGTGCTAACTCCCATGCCTCCCTTCCTGCCTTTGGGTACATACGGGCACAATGTGCCTAAGTCTGATCAATTTGTACCAGCGGATCAGCATCCGGTCCTTTTATATTCATCTTCTAAAGGAGATCACCGTTAAAAATATATACTCAAATGGATCAACAATCTCATGTTAAAAGGTTTGAGGGATAAAAATAGATCGGATATATTCTACAATGAACAATGTTGTATGTTAACAACAGAAAAAGAGTGGGTGAAAATCTTTCAATAGGATTTTTATATTTTTTTAAATTAAAATTATCTTTGATGGTCAAAGAAAAAAAAAGCAGCTATTAACTGAAACCCACAAAGAGTAAGAAATAAGAAAGATTCTTAGTATTCATTCCATCAAAGGGATGAATAAAATGAATATAATCTTCTTCTTAACTCAATCTCTTCTTACTAACAAATTCTGTATATTAAGAGCAGGGCAGTCACTAGGGTAATTGGCGTCATGGCGTTCAGAAAACTGTCTTACTTGTCTATTGTACTCTACACCTAGGCCTTTACTATAAAATGTAATTCAAAAAAATTCATTTTGACTTGAGACTGCGTAAATTTTATTTTAAAAAAATCTGGTGTGACTGGTCACACAGCACACAAGTTTCTCTTACCTTTCGTAATTGAAAGTTGTATTCTGTGCTTTTAACACCAAATTTTTTGTATCGACATACTGGTATATTTAGTGTCCTACTTTTTTTTTTTTAATTAAAAAAAAAACATTCACACTTTTTTCCCATTCACACTCGCACACACACATACACACAGTCTTCTCGGCGACTAAGGCCATTTAAGACTTAAACGAAAACTCGTTTTTAATAATATATATATATTTGGGGTCCAGGCATTCTTATTTGAGCCATTTGGTATCCAAATAAAATGCCTGGGATCCCAACCAGTGACTCTTGGTATAGCAAGCCTGCATGCTACTACACCAAGCCCCAGGACTAGTGTTCGACTTGAATTCAAGACGTAAAATTTATAAACATGGAAAAATATTTATTTTTGTTACCATGACAACCATTTCTCCTATACTTCCTATAAAGTACAAAACTAAAGGGATCTTCTATTTCAAGGGATAAATGAGAATATACATTTTAAAGAGCATCTAAAAAATAATTGATTTTTGAATTTTAATCAAAATCGTTGGAACGAACTTTGAGAAAATCGAAAAAAAATAAATTGAAAAAGTACATTTGTAAAGTACCAGTGCTTTTTGGGAGAATCTTGTTTAAAAGCTTCGCGTTTCGTGCCAGGGGAGTTCCTAATTTGAATATTAAATTTCAACCTTCTAGCTCTTTTCATTCTTGACTTACAGATACACAGAGAGACAAACCAATTTGCGGGACCCACTTTTTGCAATCAGAGAACTCAAAACATGTTTTCCATCAAAATCTCAACATAGAATTTTTGACATGAATCCAATACTTTCTCTTTATATATATAATATATAACAACAAATATATAGATACGAGAAAGTAAAAATAATCTTTACAGTGGCGTCCTGATGTGCATCACTTGACTTATGCCTTACGACAGCCCTGAATATTACAGCAAAAGTAATTGAAATATTATCTATTTGATTATAAAATAGCAGATTTTTTTTTTTAATTAAAAATAAATATAATTTTTTGAAATGAAAATAATAATAAATATTTATGTTAAAAAAAAAAAATTCAACTGATATTTTAAAAACAAATTATAAAGAAGTAAAATTAACTTTTAACTTTCTCCTATTTGAGATTATTTTTCATATCTCTCTCCTCTTCTATCCCATATGGCATTTATCTCGATTGCCTCCGGGATTTTCGTCTAAAACAAACTGCCTCCCCCTATTTCCCCTACGAACCCAAACCACTCTTCCTCCACGTTCCAGGTCCTTTATTAAACTATGAAAAAAAGGTAGTCCAATTTTTATATATCCCAGAAAAAAGTAATTAAAAATATAACTAATAAAATAACGTAGTGTATTTACTTTAATCGAGATGTATTTGATCAAAAACAAAATTTAACCGTTTAGAGAAATTGCACGAGAAAATAAAAAAATATAATTTGGCCTCCCTTTCAAAGGTAAATCATAAAATGAAAATATTTGTATTTCATCATTTAGTTTAAGAATTAAAAAATGTTTTTTTTTTTTTTCTTTAAATATTCAATGAATAAATGAAAATTTTCCTCACTCCACAGAAGACAAAATAATTTTTATTAATTTTACTAAAAGTGTATAGCTGGTAATCGTAGATTAGTACGATAAGGAGTCAATATCACTATGGAAAATAAAATTTTAATCTGTCAAATACTTTCTTTTTTTAAATGGCCCTGGATGTCCTATAGAGCCCTGCACGGGCCGATTTTTTTGGCCCGTACCGGCCCGTGCCCGTATTTTTTTTTACTTCTCGCCCGTGTCCGGCCCGTAATTTTTTACCATTCTTCAGGCCCGCCCGAACCCGCCCGAAGTTTAGTGAATGACCCGTCCGTACCCGCCCGTAATTTTTCCATGGCCAAAAAGTACTAGTACTTTAATGATGTAGTTTTTCAGTTTTTTTCGATTTTCTCAAAATTTGCTCTAACGATTTTTATTAAAATTCAAAAATCAATAATTCTTTAAAATTTCAAATTTGTTTGAAGCACACTTTACTCATGTATTTTTTTTTTTTTTTTTAAACATTCACACATTTTTCTCATTCCACACTCACACTCACACACACATTCACACTGTCTTTTCGGCAACTTAGGCCATACAAGACTTTTACGATAACCGTTGTAATATATATTAATCTATTGTGGGTTCAGGTATTTTCTATTTAAGCCATCTGGTATCCAAATGGCTTAAATAAAATCATCGGACTGCCTGGGTCCGAACCCGCGACGTTTGGTATAGGAGGTAGGCACGCTACCTACTACGCCACACCCGGGGCTACTCATGTATTTTATAGAAAGGATAGGAGAAATGGTTGCCATGGTAACAAAATATAAATATTTTCCATGTTTATAAATTTTACGCGTGCCTACCTCCTATACCAAACGTCGCGGGTTCAGACCCAGGCAGTCCGATGATTTTATTTAAGCCATTTGGATACCAGATGGCTTAAATAGAAATGTCTGGACCTCCAATAGATAATATTATAA
Source organism: Euborellia annulipes (assembly GCA_023213315.1). Lineage (NCBI taxonomy): Eukaryota > Metazoa > Arthropoda > Insecta > Dermaptera > Anisolabididae > Euborellia > Euborellia annulipes. The sequence continues at coordinate 9,008 of JAKCPI010003352.1, forward strand.
TACAACGGTTATCGTCAAAGTCTTAAATGGCCTAAGTTGCCGAAAAGACTGTGTGAATGTGAGTGTGAGTGTGAGTGTGAATGAGAAAAAAGTGTGAATGTTTAAAAAAAAAAAAATTGTACATGTTGAATTCTAATATATCAGCGGAAACTAAATATATCTCGACCCAAAAAATCTGGTGTGGTAGATTTTTATAATTTTGTACATCTGCTGGTAAAGAAGTGCCTTCGAAACATTCGGAGAAAACACTCTAAAAGTTATTTTTCTCATTGCCAAGAAACAAGCAGACCCCCCCCCTCTTATCCTAATTTATACAACTTGGCACAGCACATCCTTTCGCAAATATAACTCCCCCCTTCTCTGGAAAATTTTTTCGACCTCCCTGATCATATGAATTTTTTATAACCATCCCTTTTGAAAGCGGACACGTTTGATATTTTTTTAAGTTTAATTTATTTAAAAGACCACCTGTTATTTTTTTTTTAACCGTTATTCGTTATTTATATATAATGAAAGTTGTTTAATAAACTTTAGGAAAATACTTGCATGTTATTATATATCTCTTTTAAGAAAATAAGTTGTCTAATATCTGAAAATATTTTCCCTTTATATTAAATATATAGCATAAAGTAACACAATTCGCTAGTTCATTATGAGATTTTAAAGTGATAACATCTAAAGCTTTAACTTTCTAAAAGGTGGGTGACATATGAATCCTTTCATCGTTTAGAATCAAAGTGAAAGAAAACAACTTTTGAAATAAAGATAGCAAGAAGGCATTAAAACTTGATATAAAATTTGCTTCCCAAGGTCTTTTATTACTTTATATAAACATATTTCTCAGACTAAATAAGATTTTTTTTTCTGTGGGGTGAATATAAATAGAAGGTAAAGAAATTTAGAAACTAAAATTCTAAAGCAAATTAAATACATTTGGAATTAACATTTTTGAAAGTAGAAAAGGATAAAGTTTAGTTTTGGATTAATTTCAATTGAAATAAAGTTTCTTCTTATTAAGTAAATTTATATCTACTTGGAAGGATGGGATATATCCAGGCCATTCTGACTTTCCCCAAAAGGAATTGTCAAAAATACCCGGTAAAGAACTAAACAAAAATAGTTAAAGTTGATGTGAATGGAGTTCTTTAGTGGATAATGAATTAATAACAATTTTAAATGAGTAATTGAAAAACTTCCCAGGACTGTGATGAAAATAGAGTTTTGGTTTAGGTCAAGTTAGTCCAATGAAAACCAGACTAAAGTAAAAAATATATTTACATGTATATTTTATATACAATATTTTTATATTCATAAAAGGCCCGTGGCTCAGAGAGTAGACATTAGCTTTTCGTGCTTAGGGAGCGTACAAGTATTACGTAACGCAATTTTTGAAGATTTTTGACCCTCCCTCCTAGACGTTACGTAACGCTCAAGTGGCCATTTTTATCTAAAACTCACAATTATGTTGCGCAAAGTACCGGAAAGTCGCTAAAATACAAGTAACGTACGTTCAACCCTCCCTCCCCCCAAATTGCGTTACGTAATACTTGTACGCTCCCTTAGGGACCCGGATTCGTTTTCCGTCCCAAGCGAGAAAAATGTATTTCATTTGAATTGGATTTGAAATAAATAGGGATGGGGTCTAAATGGGTGTGTGTAATTGTGTTTGTGTTTGGTTTAGCTTGACTTCGGGGCCTCAATCTGGCTACTCACCAAGTCAATGTATTGCTGGATGTTTCCGAGGCTTGTGTTTTCCTTTGAGATGTGTTGGGTTGTGTGGTGTCCGTTCGTAAGTCGGTTAATATGGAATACCGAAGGAGAAATCTAAAATTTGCAAACCATGAATTTATAGTATTACAAATTCAGAATTTACAAAATTCTTAATTTATTAAATTTTAAATATTCTCAATAAATAAATAAAATAAATATGTTCAATATCCTTTTTAATTCCCACCAAATATGAATAATACATTGTTTTACGAGGATTAATTGGGATTTTCTTTCAAAATGCAAACATAATCCCTATTACCCTGCACGACAACAGGTATTTAATATTCGCCTCAATACCTATTCCATATTACCCGCCAACGGACTTTTTTTTTGTTTACTAAAAAAAACGGTACCTAAAATTTTTTTTGTAACTTAAAACCACAAAGAACGTGTTTAAAACAGTCAAAAGTTTATTTCAGTTCGACCTTATTTTTTTACATCTTCCAGCATCTACGGATAACCATTAAAAGTTTTGGTATGCCATATTACCCTCCCTCTCTCTCTATATATAAGTATTATCGATCTATTTCATCTAGAAAACAATCCTAGACGTTTAGATTCATCTGAATTATTAATTACTTTAATTATATAAAGGTCCATTAAGTGCATCGTATTTTGTGTCGCTTTAAACCTTTCCCTTTTAATGAATAATTAAAAAATATAATGAATAATAAAATATTACCATTATCTATTATTTAAAAGTATTTCGTGTATTAGGGGAAAAAATCTACAAATGGTAATTTGAAAATAAGCTTTTGAAAAAAATCGATAAAAAGTACTAGTATTTTACTGAAGATATTTTAAATTTTTCGATTTTCTCAAAATAGGCTCCAACGATTTTGATTAAAATTCATAAATCAGATTAAAATCGGATTAAAATTTTGAATTTTGTAAAATTATTATCAGGGGAGGCGAGTGCAGAAACTGCTTAAGAAAAGCACTGGCATTTAAAAAAAAAAAATTTCACTTCCAAAATTCACACTTATTTGTATATCACTGATGAGAGATAAAAGTTAAGAATTTATATTTTCAATTATTTTAACTTCTTAGGGGTTGTCCACATATTAAGTAACGCCTTTTTTTGACGATTTTCTAGTCCCCCTCCCCCCAATCACAGTTAGTCACATACAAACAAACCCAAATCAAAAGTCACATATAAACAAATCAATAAAATCTGGTGTGACTGATCGCACATAAATTTTGTTAGGTCACAAACCAATTAAATTGCTTGACAGTAAATCGTAAATTGAAATTATTTTATAAATATTCGTTATATGAACCTTAAAACTAGGAACCGACCGAATATTCGGTTTAGGCCAGTTTCGGCCAAAAATCAAAATCCTGGTTTCGGCCAAAAACCAGCCGAAACCTGAGTCTGAAAAGATGAGATGAGACTCGCACTCATAAAAATAAGGGTCAAATGATTTGGGAATTCTGTATAGAAAATTGAAGAGATGAAGTGGCTGTTATATTTGACAATAAGAGGATAAAGGAGCAAGCAGCCAGGTAGTTAGTCTCCACGAAATGAAACTCTCTATTGAGGAAACAGTTTCGGTTTTAATGAAATATAACCATCATCAGTCCATTTTGAGCTGAAAGCATTGTTGAGTTAGAAAAATCAAAATAACAAAAGATTATTTGAATATTTACAAACAATATATAAATGATACATACAGTGTGAGCTCAAATGACAAAGCATTGAGTCATATTGCGGAGTTGTCAGTAGATGTGTATTATACATAAATTATTTGTATAAAATACAAGGCAATGCAATCAGCTTATACAGAAGCGCCAAGTTTGAGATACAAAATTGTTTTTGTTAATGAGAGATTTTATTTATTACATTTGATATTATAGTAAATATTTTGTACAATGACCTCTTATAGGGTCAGAGGTGATGATGGTATACCGAACTCATGTTTGTTTATTGGAAGGCGATAATCCAACCTAACCCAAGCAAATCCCTCCGAGCAAAAGTCAATGGCAATGAGTTGACACAAATTTGATATTCGAATTTTTTTATATAAAAATATAAAATTATTAAAATTGTTTACAATTTTATTTTAATCAAAAATCTATCTGAAAGACAACATTGCCACCCAACTATAATTATACTCAATAAAATAAATAAAAAAGGATTTTCGAGATGGTGATGGAGCAGATTATATACCTATTTAATTCACACACACAACTTGGCTCCCAGGCCATCAAGAAATGAAATATAAAAATTACTAAGCCCCACACAATCAGTCTGGAAATTTATTGCCCGGTCCCCCAGTGCTTTGATGAGGCATTTCTCCGCAAACTAAACGTTTCGTTGTGTTATTCATCTGCAGGAGAATTTTTGGATTGTCTATGTCGAAATTGTGATTATTTTCTAAGGAATGTGAGCAGAGCGCCGTGCAAGTTTTTTTACACTTGATATTACTCCTATGACCCGCCATTCTTTGATTAATATGACACCCCGTTTGACCTACATATCCTCTAGTTGGTGATGGACAGTCTAAACATTTGATGAAATAAACGACATCAAACGACATCTGTATAGAAAATACAAGTTTCGGTTTCGGCCGAAACTAAGATTGAGGCCGAAATTCGGTTTTGGTTTCGGTCGGTTTTAAAGTTAAAACAATACAAAAATAAAGAGTAAATATGAAATGCTTAAATAAAAATGCCTGGACCCTAATATATATAAATTCATAAATAACGGTTACCGTAAATGTCTTATATGGCCTAAGTTGCCGAAAAGACAGTGTGAAGTGTGTGTGAGTGTGAGTGTGAATGAGAAAAAAGTGTGAATGTTTTTAAAAAAAAAAAAAAAAAATATGAAATGAAAATAAATTAAAAATTTTCAAAAAGAAATTTAATATTAAATCATGTTTATCCTTTCTTACCTCTATTGATATAATTTTAATCAAGATTTTCATTCGCCCTCAATAGCTTTCTTTGTTATTATTAAAATATAATTTCAGGGTAAAATTTTTTTTTTCTTTAATCTATCATTAATCAACAAATAAAGTAATTTTAATTTCATTTTGACATTTTTAATTTACTATTCCTTTAAAAAAAAAAGCAATCTTATTTTTTTTAATTTATTTTTCTTTGAAAGTTGTTTAAAAAATAAATAAATAACCAAGACCAAGAATTTCGACAAGCAAGTTCATATTTATAAGAACTTTTATTATTATCGTCAACATATTTTTTTAACTAATTTCCAAATCGGTTTGAATTTGGGTTAATGAGTTGTCACTTGGTAGCGGAAATTACAAGGTGCAGAGAGAGAGAGAGAGAGAGAGGCAGGTTGGGGTGGAAGAGGTGGTTGGGGCTGCTTGGGATTGAACCTCTGTTGTTGACAACCTCAAAGGATATTGTTCACCCCCACTCCCTATAAACCCACCCACAAACCCCATCCAACCTCGTTCTTACGTTCTGAAAAGCAGCCCAAGAAAATGTCGAGGGCGGCATTTCCCGTTTTCCCTTTCCATACGTATTTTATATATATATATATAAAATACTGATGCTGCTGCTGCTACGCAATTTGGTTAATGCACCACACAAAAAGCTTAATAACAAGTGAATCGAAAATCATGCTTTCTATTTATACAATTCCCGTCATCTCCTTATGATTTAAATCGACTTATTCGAATTTTAAATATACAACCAATTTTAATATATAAACACATTATTGGAATTAGAAAGTTTCAATAAAAATAATGGAAACAGAATATCAACATAATTTATTCTTATTAGGCAAGAGTCATTGAAGGATTAAAATGGGATAAGATTTTTTTAAATCTCAATAATACTAGTGTGTATAACATCTAGTAAGATTTCAAAATAGGGAAAAACTTTTCAAAATTCTATTGGTCTTGTTCTTGTTGCAGAGTGAAATATGTCAGTAGTCGTGCCCCCTCCCCTCGAATCATTTTTGGGTTGTTCAAAATTATTTGTTATAATAATTTTATTTAGTTGAACATCAGTAAAATAATTTTAAAATATAAGCCTTTAAACACTACTCACTAGACCAGGTAAGGCCAACAACCTTTTTGGAAGTAAGGGCGCAATTAAAAATTTTCACAATATTTTTAATTCTTAAAAATACTTTCTAATGATGATCGTGTCGTCGGCGCAGTAATAAATCGCTTTCGGGATCACTTGCACCAATTAATTTAGAAAAATATGAATAGGAGATGTCTTAAAAGACAATAAAAAATTATATAAAAATACGAAAGTAGGCTATTAGCCTAAAAAACTATATATTGTATTAACATTATTAATGTAGATTTATCTAATTTAGTGCCAGCTTTTGATATAGTTGTAATTAATTCTCAAAATTAATCTATATCGTTAATATGGTTGATTATTTGTGTTAAATCACAGCACTGTAGATAATGTTAGTCCCTGAGTAAAAATGATTAAAAATGATCTAGGAATACACACGCACGCAGCAGGTCTGCATAGTGAACCTTGAGGGACACACAGGGAAACACACGACCGCACCAGGGACACACACAGTAGATCGAAAGTGACCAGAAGAAAATGTGTGTCCACCAGGGACAAAAGTATAGATACATATCTAACATAATTAGAAACCTTGGTTCATACTGTATTTCTTCATAATAGAGTAAGTACAAATGGACCCTGTTATACTATGGTGTGTCAAAGACCAAAAAATTCAAAAATGAGTTAAGCACGGAATATTGTTTCAATTGCTTTAATTAATAGTATTTTTTATGAAATATGTCCTAAAAAAATTTATATTTAATAGGTTACTTGCACAATTGTATCAAGAAAAAATGAGGACTGCAGCCACAACTTTCTCTTACCTTCGTATATCAAAAGCTGTGCACGTTCGCTTGGTCACACCAGATGTGTTGGTCTACATATATTTGTCCCGCAGTAGGGAATATTTGAATTCAGGATGTAAAATTTATAAGTATGGGAAAAATTTAATTCTGTTCCATGATCAACATTTCTCCTTCTTCCTATGAAGCACAAAGTAAAGTGGTCAAAAATTTGAGGGCAAAACGAGAATATACATTTGAAAGAGCATCTAAAAAATAATTGATTAATGTTTAATCAAAATCGTTAGAGCTAATTTTGAGAAAATCGAAAAAAACTGAAAAAGACATCAGCTAGTCTTTGGCGATTTGATTAAAAGTATTTCGGTCCCGGGGTTTAACTTAAATATAAAATCAACCTCATAGCTCAATTCCTTCATCTAAAATTGAACACACACCCACACACCCACACACCCACCACCACAGACAGACATGTGCGAAAAACTTTGGATTCAGGGGGACTCAAAACGTGAAGATCCATCAAAATCTCGACATCAATTTTTGCATCCAGTACTTTCTCTTATATATATATTACATATGTACATTGGTAAGAGAAAAATTATATATAATCCAATGTAAACAAAAACTTTATTGGCCCTCGGGGCTTGGTGTAGAGGTTAGCGTGCTAACCTCGTATACCGAACGTCGCGGGTTCGGACCCCGGGCAGTCCGATGATTTTATTTAAGCCAATTGGATACCAAATGGCTTAAATAAGAATGCCTGGACCCCCCATATATGTATATTAAATCAATAACGGTTATCGTAAATGTCTTATATGGCCTGAGTTGCCGAAAAGACAGTGTGAATGTGAGTGTGAATGAGAAAAAAGTGTGAATGTTTAAAAAAAAAAAAAAAAACTTTATTGTTGATTTTCTCAAAACTCGATGTTTGGTCTTTGACACACCATTGCATAACAGGGTCCAAATAAGATTAATAGAATTAAGAAGGCAATAGTACAAATTTTGTTAGATTTTAATAATCTACCTTGTTTTGATTAATTAGAATTTATTTAAGAGTGACAGAATAATCTTGGAAACTTAATCGAAACCTTTCTGACCTGTTTTGCTAATAGTTTTAGAGTAGACCTAAGTTTCCCTAATGCCCAGATTAAGGTTAATTACTCTCTCTCTCTCTCTCTCTCTCTCACTCTCATTATCTGCTGTTGAACTGATAAAGTTAAGACATATACTCAGATAAAAAGGCTGTTGCTAGGCAGGACGGGATGTTGCATCCATCAAATGGATTGGAACAACTATGCGCCAAGTCGGTCTCCCGGGCAACCAGGCAGACAGACATCCCCTACCACATCAACCTCGCAAACACAATTATATATAGATATTATATAACACAAGGAGACGAAGCAGAGGTGCTTTGTCATGTGAGTATTCATCAAACGGATGGCTCCCGAATGAAAGAAACCATCCAAGTCAATAAAAGCCATCAGTTATAATAAAGTTACCAACCGAAAAAAAAAAAAAAAAATACATCACAACTGTCTAATAATTATTTAAGAGTTAGTTCCACAATTTATGAAATCAGATATTCAGACATTAGAAAATTGTTGAAAAGTCAAAAGCCGAAAATTTTTACTAGGTGATATATTTATTTTTTTCAAATATTTTCGGTATCCATAGGAATTTTTAAACATAATTTTTTTACGGTACTATATTCAAAGGGGGCTCACTGGTGTAGTGGGCTAGGATATCGGCTTCTACAAAGAAGACCCGTGTTCAAATCCTGGGCGTGAGGGATTTTCATTAAATAAAAATATTTATTTTATGATATGATAGGATCTCACCACAATAGCCCCCAGGCAACTCTACGAGGAGAGGGAGTTGCTGTGACATCCCGTCCTGTGGAAGGGACTTAAAGAAGGTTCCCTCTCAGTGCTGCATTCTTCGAAAGGAGTAGGCTACACGCCGGTGCTGAGGGAGTCCCTCCTCAACTAGGACATCATGCATAGCATAGAAGAGGTTGGATAAAAAGGGAACGGGTGGAACCAGAAATAAGGATTAGTTCACTAGCCAGAGACGAACGAAGGAGGAGGAGTTAGAGATAGGAAATAATGTAACTCCACGGGGTGCTGGTAGATGGCTACGGCCAGAGGCCGGTTGGGTTTGAGGTGTGTGTCTTCGTACTCGAAATCACCTCGGGTAAATAAACGGGGTCCCGATAGGAATTTAAATAATAATAAATAATATGTTATGCAAACATTTATTATAATTGGTTAAAAAAAAATCTGGTGTGACTGGCGCACAGCACACAACTTTCTCTTACCTTCGGTAATCGAAAGTTGTGTTCTGTGCTTGTCACACCAGATTTTTTGTGTCGACATATATTTAGTTCCCGACAGTAGGGAACATTTGAATTCAGATGTAAAATTTATAAGTATGGGAAAATATTTATATTTTGTTACCATGGCAACCATTTCTACTATCTTCCCTATGAAATACAAGAGTAAAGTGGTCTTCAGAAGATTTCAATCGCAAAATGAGGATATACATTTGAAAGAGCATCTAAAAAATAATTGATTTTTGAATTTTAAAAAAAATCGTTGGAGCAAATTTTGAGAAAATCGAAAAAAACTTAAAAATTACATCAGTAAAGTACTAGTACTCTTTGGCCGATTTTGATTAAAAGCTTATTTTTCCGGTCCCGGGGAGTGTTTAACTTAAATATAAAATTTCAACCTCATAGCTCAATTCCTTCATGCTTAAAATTGAACACACACACACACACCCACCCACCCACACACCCACCACACCCACAGACAGACCATGTCGCGAAAACCACTTTTTTGGATTCAGGGGACCTCAAAACGTGAAGATCCATCAAAATCTCGACATCGAATTTTTGACATGAATCCAATACTTTCTCTCTATATATATATTACATATATACATAGGTAAGAGAAAGTAATAGGCTAACATTTCTGCTCCCTTTTACTTAAATAAATATGGAAAGAGAACTAAATTAATATTAATAATTGACAGTTAACTAATGTAAGAGTTGAAAAAAAAATTATATTTATAAAAAATATTTTTTAGAAAAAAGTAAAAATGTAGAAAAGATTATGTAATGACAAACTGGACAACTCTTCCACAGATAAACCAGAAGTTTCTCATTCTGTGGCCTTCTTGCAAGGTATGGGACAATATTAAGTCCCACCCATGTTTTCTACTTGTGATTATTTCATTGTTTTTATAAAAGAAAATGAAAATCTTTATTGGGAAATTTTCTCGGTTTGAAACATGAAAGTTTCCATTAAAAAATTTATAATTTTTTTTTTTTCAAAACAATGAAATAATCACAAGTAGAAAACGCATGGGTGGGACTTAATATTGTCCTCACTGTACCTGAAGAAGGCCACAGAATGAGTGACCGACACGTTGTAATTTTTACAATAACCTAAAACAAAATTCTTTTATTAATATGGGGATGCGTTACAAGGGGAGCCAAGGCGAAAATTAAAACAAAAATCTATTTTTTGTCGACGTTTCGAGGTCGAAATACTAGAGTCTTCAAGTAAATGTAAATTGGTTAAAACGTTGCTACACTGCCATGTCAAATAACCTGACGAATTGACATCATTTTTGTCCTGATGAAGAGTGCGATCGGCACTCGAAACGTCGACAAAAAATAGATTTTTGTTTTAATTTTCGCCTTGGCTGCCCTTGTAATGCATCCCCATATCATAATATCCAGCCATCAAGAAACAACTAGTTCTTTTATTAATATTTTTCCATGTTTATAAATATTAAATTTTGAATTCTAATGTTCTCTAGTCCCACTGTCGGAAATTAAATATATGTCGGAACAAAGAATCTTGCGTGCCAAGTGCAGAACACAACTTTCAATTTTCGGAGGTAAAAGAAAGTTGTGCCGCACAGCGACCAGTCAGACCAGATTTTTTTATAGTGGCTTGATATTCATGGCTTAAACAAAGGTAAATCTATTCAGGAATATACGTGTAGTTTGATTTAATAAAAATTTTTAAATGAATGGTGTCGTTTCGTTACAAATGATAAACATCCGTAAAATTAATTGCTTTCGTCCTTTAGTTAATTGAAAAAGATATTATATATATTTATTTATATATAAAAATATACGTATATATATCGATAATAAATAAAAAAATAAATAAATCCTTTTAGTAAATAAAAATTCGGGGGTAAGAGGGGGTGGAGTGGGGGAAGCAAATAAATAAAGCCTCTAAAAGCTCTTTATCGTTGGGTAGCATTTTTATTTGGTTTAATATTTCGGTTTATATAAATTAAACATTTTTTTTGAGAGTTGTGTGGAAAGCACTTGAGAGGATACTTGTACGCACAGAGTTGCCCCTCTGGCGATTAATATAATTATATTATTTCCATTTCAAAAGGGTGGAGGGTGGGTCCTTGGTTGGGCCACAATTCGCCATAAGCTAACGTCCTACGCAAATCCCGTATTAACCTCTGAATATGGTAAATTTGCAAATTAAGGATTGTTTTATATTTTTATAATAATTTTGTTTTATCTCACTTATGATAAATTAATTTTTTTATTTTTCAGAGAATAAGTTAAAAGCCGGATTTACGAATTTAATAAAAAAGATATTATGCTATGTGTCATTTGTTCAACCATTATAGGTATATATTCCGTGTATTTAAAAATTATTAATTAATCAATATTTTTCACCAATAATATATGTAAACATGGGCGTACCCAGCGAGGGGCAGGGGGCAGCTGCTGGGCGGATTAAAGGAGGGGGGGCTGTGGTGGCGATCGCCCCCCCCCCCCCTCCCCGAGAAGAAATTCAACAAGTTATAAAAACTAGTAATCTAAAGAAATTATGATTTCCGCTCTTTAATTTCAATTGAATTTGTTACCAATCAATTTAAATAAATAAATGGCCATAGCTGCCGACAAAGTCCTTAAATAAAAAAAATTAAAAAAAAAAACCGCCCTCCCCCACGACAAAATTGCATTAATCCGCCCCTGGATCAAACAAACCTCTTTCCTCAAAAAAAAAATTTAATATATTGTTAAAATTTTATATTCTTTATCATGGAAGGAGGGGAGGAGACAAGTGGCTAAGCTAACTGATCTGAAGTCTCAACACGACTCGGGTTCGAATCCAGCTTGCAGCAAATAATTCAAACATTGCCGAAGTCTCCTCTTAGGTTAGGAAAGTGGGAGAAAATCTCACCCCAGAGACACAAAGGGCCCAATTTGAGGGGCTTTTAAAATGAGGATTTCTCTGGACTGGATAATCTGGTGGCTGAGAAGAAGCAATACCTCATAAAATCCAAATCCAAATGGGAGGTGGGAGGGGTTATCGACCAGAAAAAACACCTCCAGTTTTCTGTATTTAATCCTATCCAATTCAATTAAAATGAATTTTAATAGAAAGTAATCAAACCCCTGGCCGTTACCACAAGAAGCGAGATCTCTATTGCTGAGGAATTTTTAAATAACTGAGTAATTTTAACCTCATAACCAAACAATTTTGTTACTAATTTTTCAAAAATAATTTAAATTCACATTTTTTGAAATAAGAGTTTGGATGATTTGATGATTTAATTTTTGATTTCTAATGTATACAAAAATGAATCATGATATTGAAATGAAATGCGATGGATGGATCTTTTATTTATTTAGACAGGAATAGGATATTTAAAGCCATGTCTGTCTGTCTTCAGTCAATCAAATTGGTAGAGATCTCTATAATTAATTGTAGAGGAACATTAAATTGATTCTCTAGCAGTGATTTGATGAAGGCTCACTTTAATTAGTCTGCTGCAATGCTATATCAATACATCTTTCATTTCCTGATCTGGCGGTTGCAAACATGCCAACATGATCTCCCAACAAGCGATATCCAACCCTCAGGGATTAAGCGGTCAATAAGGCGATCTTGCTCGGCTCTAGCTCTAATTTGTTTTAGATCAAAGCTGCAATCTCTCTCACCCTTCTCTCTCTCTCTCTCTCTCCCTCGCTTTTGAAATCCTCTAATTATTCTCACATTTAATTTCTATTAAACCTTTTTTTTTTTTTATTTAAATTAATTAAAATATTTTAAAAGAACAATTTTCTTTAATTCTATTTTGAAATTTGCATCACAGTGAGCCTGAAAGGAATGTTTAAACTAAAATAGTAATAATAATAATAATAATTTTTAGCCATCAATTTACATGATTTACAAAGTCATTATAATGAATATGGGAAATACATATATACATAAATACACACATATACATAGGGGATACATTCATAAACAGAAAATAAATTCATGTAAAGGCGGCTACACACGTAACTGCAAACTTGACAAGCATGCACGTGCAATCTTTTTGTACAAGCAAACTGTACCGTCTGTAGGAGAATTTTGCGCAAGCATTTTACTTGTGCAAGCCGCTTGATGATCGATTGAATTTTAATTATGCACAAGCATATTTGGGCAATCAAAACTCTCCGCCATTTTATACAAGTCTTGAAATTTTATATTTATTTGATATATTGACCTATTAATTCATTTAAACTTTCAATTTAAATATTAATATTTATTGTGCCTCTGTTTAAAGCGAGTATTTCTTATTATCTTCGAATTAATAACCTTCTGAATTTGACATTTTTTGGTTAATTTTCGGCATAAGCTGTTTCTTGCACGTGCATGCTTGTCAAGTTTGCAGTTACGTGGGAAGCCGCCTTAAGATCTCATTTTCTTTTAATAATTAAGCGAACAAAACTAGGCACAAAGCAGATGTGTAAAAAAATTAAAAGGATCGTAAATCTCAAAGTTTTTTCTATAAAGACTATATCCGCTAAAACGAAGGTAAATTATAAAAATTTTACAGCAAAATAAAATTAATTGTCAATTCAATTAAATAAAATTCAAAAAACTTTTTATTAGCCTCTCTTTAGGGTTGGTAGTTAGTTGTTTAATGGGCCAAATCGGGTGGAAAATTTATTAAGTTTACAAGTTGGAAATGAAGTTTATTAACAATTTCAAATCTATTTTTGATGAGAATTATTCAATGATAAAGGAAAGGCAGAAAAATTGCTAAAAAAAAAAAAAAATAAAAAGAAAGTTAATATAATAACTCATGCATAAATAACTCAGTCACACTGTTGAATAAGAAAAGGGAGAGGGACAACGAATATGGAATTAGGAAGTCCTAAAAGTAATCGTACCATTTTAAACTTTAATAACATCCGAATTAAAAATGATAAAATCTTTGAATAAAATTTATATAAAGTAATTTATCAATTTTTACTTTCTCTTACCTATGTATATATGTAATCTTCTTTATATATATAATTCTTCTGTACGTGTGTATGTGACTGAACTCCTCCTAAACGACTGAACCAATTATGATGAAATTTTCTGTGTATGTTTGTGAGAATCCCGGACAGGTTTTGTTTCCAAATAACAATAAGTTAATGAGTAATTAACCGTTAAAATAAGAAAAAAATAAAAATTAGGAGAAAGGGTTGCCATGGTAACAAAATATAAATATTTACCCATGTTTACGATTTTTTATTATTTATTTACATTTTGAATTCTAAAATATCGGCGTAAATTTTTTGTCTGTGTACCGGGAGAGTCCCGGAAAGGATATGATTCACAAAAAATCTTAAGTTCATGAATAATTAACCGTTAAAATAATCTCTATATATAAAAATGAAAAGGGAAGGCGAGCAAGGGGGTCCAGGGGGCGTAGCCCCCGGCTAGGCGGAAACCCCCGCCGAAGGCGGGGCTTGCGTCTAGTATATATAGAGAGAAAGTATTGGATTCATGTCAAAAATTCAATGTCGAGATTTTGATGGATCTTCACGTTTTGAGGTCCCCTGAATCCAAAAAAGTGGTTTTCGCGACATGGTCTGTCTGTGTGTGTGTCTGTGTGTCTGTGTTCAATTTTAAGCATGAAGGAATTGAGCTATGAGGCTGAAATTTTATATTTAAGTTAAACATCCCCCGGGACCGGAAAAATAAGCTTTTAATCAAAATCGGCCAAAGAGTACTAGTACTTTACTGATGTACTTTTTCAGTTTTTTTCGATTTTCTCAAAATTTGTTCCGACGATTTTTTTTTTAAATTCAAAAATCAATTAATTTTTAGATTCTCTTTAAAATGTATATTCTCATTTTGCAATTGAAATCTTCTGAAGACCACTTTACTCTTGTATTTCATAGGGAAGATAGGAGAAATGGTTGCCATGGTAACAAAATATAAATATTTGCCATACTTATAAATTTTACATCTGAATTCAAATGTTCCGTACTGTCGGGAACTAAATATATGTCGACACAAAAAATCTGGTGTGACAAGCACAGAACACAACTTTCGATTACCGAAGGTAAGAGAAAGTTGTGTGCTGTGCGCCAGTCACACCAGATTTTTTTATTAGTTTTTATAGCGTCATAGGCTTTAAACGATACAGGTACATTTATTCATTTTATTTCAGTCAATTTTTTTAAATCACTGAAATAAAGTATTCTAAAGTTTTTTAATTTTTCATTTTAGGTTTTTTTTGACTTTTGATGCAATTGAGACCTAGTATCTAGTTTTCTAAATTTGTATTAGAAGTCAATAATTTAGAAGCCCGTGACCCGTGGCTCAGAGAGAAGACAATAGCTTCTCGTGCCTAGGGTCCCGGGTTCACTTCCCGTTCCAAACGATAATTATTTTTTCCTGGATGTGTGAGCCGAGAGTGATCGAATTCTACATAAAACTACAAACAAAGGAAACTTTGTTTGTAGTGAAATATATTCACGAAACGAAAGATGGAGATACAGGCTTGTAGAATGTTTTTTTTTTTTAACACTCTCACTTTTTTTCTCATTCACACTCACACTCACTCACACATTCACAGTCTTTTCGGCAACTCAGGCCATATAAGACTTTGACGATATCCGTCATTGATTAATATACATATTGGGGATTTGGGCATTTCTATTTAAGTCATTTGGTAGCCAAATGAATTTTTTTTTTAATTATATATATAAATAAATAGGGGTGGCGAGTGCAGAAGAAAGCACTGGCAATAAAAAACACCTCCAAAAATCACTATAACACTGGTGAGAAATAAAAGTTTAAGAATATTTTCTATTATTTAATAAAAATTTCTTATTAAATATTATAGGAAAACTACTGTAAATTATCTGTTAGAGTGGTAGAGGGTTAAGAAAGAGAAAGTAATCCATTTGCTTAAAAGTAAAAATTTTACAAAAAAAAAAATTATTTCAAATTTTATTTTTAAAGAAAAATACTATTTTGTTTATTAGAAGGGGTGATTTACACCCTTTCTCACCCTCCCCCTGGGGTACAACACTTGATCATATAATTAAAAAAATTGGATAATTTCATAAGTATATGTTGACAGAAAAAAAAAATTTTAAAAATTTAATTCGTTATGAAAATATTCATTACGGTACCTTAAATATAAGATGACCAGTCGGGGTGTGGTGTAATGAGGTTGGGGGATGAACGTCTTATTTGCACAAATCACAACACAATATAAAATAAACTAAACACACACACGCGAGAGAGAGAGAGGAAGGAGAGAGAGAGAGAGAGAAAGAAGAGAGAGAAAGAGAGAGAGAGAGAAAGAGAGAGAGAGAGTGGAGCTGAACCGAATGACTCATGGTTCGACTTATATACAACTAAAAGACAGGACACGCCTGACAGACAGGCAGCAAGCAAGCAGGCATAGAGAGATAGCATTGCTCTCTGAGCGCCCAAGAAATAAAATTATCAAATAAATTCTCTATTAAAAAAAATTCTATTTACTTGCAAACTAACGGAGTTTTAGTTGGGAATAAATTCGAAATTGAAATAACTATTAAAAGACTCACTTCTTAAACCCACCCTTAAAACTCACAGCAATTTAAATAAAATACTTCCAAAGTGTTATTTTTTGTATTTATTTATTTATTAGGGATAAATTTGAATTAAAATAATTTTTAAAGGACTTATTTTATTTACCCACCCCTATTATCAATAAATAATTATTTTTTCGTTAGGAGAAAGTATAAATTAATGAAATATTCAGGAAACAAAGAATAAAAACTCATACCGTAGATCTATATAATAAGCCAAATGTTATTATTGTTATACAAATAGGAATTTTTAAAATTTCCTTTTTTCCACATCCATTGATGCGTAGTCTTCATCTGGCATTTTAATAAAGTTTCAATATAGAATAGAATTTGTTGAAATGTCATTTTGTATTAAAATTGAAGAATAAAGAGGAATTTTTTACCTAAAAAATATCGTCATTAATACTTTTACCTCTTTACGCATCGCTAATTTTTTAAATAATTTAATTTAATTGGCAGAATTTTGAAAAACTTTTTAATTAAAAGTTATTGGAAATTAAATTTTGTTTGTATTCTTTATATTTTTATATTTCCCATAATTGGGGAATGAAATAGGAAGAGTTGTCACATCCATTATACTCTGGGATAAAAAGCAGTGAGTTCTATAAAAAAGTAAAAATTACACTTCTTTTACTCCCTTCAGTGCATACCTAGAATAGAATTTCAGGTTTAAAAAAATGACTCTACTATTACTAATATTATAAATATCTCTAGTTAAGAGGCTATGCTCTAACCTTATACTCTTCTAACAAGTTCTATGAAGTAAATAAATAAATAAATTTATTACGACCTGCTTAGAGGCACCAGTCCTCGGTGGCTAGGTCCAAGAAACACAATACAAATTGAAATTTAATAACAACAAATAAAACAAAAGAGACAATGGTGTGACTGTTGCACAGCACACAACTTTCTCTTAACTTCGATAATCGAAAGTTGTGTACTGTGCTTGTCACACCAGATTTTTTGTGTCGACATATGTTTAGTTTCCGCCGATCTATTTCAATTTTTTTTTTAAACATTCACACTTTTTTTTCACATTCACACAGTCTTTTCGGCAACTTAGTACATTTAAGACTTTGACGATAATCGTTATTTATGAATTTGTCTATATTGGGGTCCAGGCATTCTTATCTAAGCCATCTGGTATCCTCATAGCTCAATTCCTTCAAGCTTAAAATTGAACACACACAGACACACACGCACACACACACAGACAGAACATGTCGCGAAAACCACTTTTTTGATTCAGGGGACCTCAAAACGTGAAGATCCATCAAAATCTCGACATCGAATTTTTGACATGAATCCAATACTTTCTCTCTATATATATATTAACATATATATAGAGGTAAGAGAAAGTAAAAACTTGTTTAAATTTAATGGCGGATCAATATTTAGGGCATATGAGTTTGTTTTAGGTTCGAAAATTAATTTGCCCATTTTCTAGAGATCTTCTCTTGCTCAAGTGACATATAAGAATTTTTTCTTACGTTCCCTGCTCCTGGTGGCGACCAATTTTAAAAGACAATTATGAATCTTTAATCCTAGGATCTATTAATTTTAAATTTTAACTTAAAAGAACTTTTTTTTATTATTTTAAAAATAATCCTAATTATACAAGAATTTCCTTCAATTTTTTTCCTCTCTCGCTCTCTCCTAATATTAATTCAACGTTGAACGTTTTTCCTCAGGGCATGAAAGTCAAATAATGAATTTTCATACATATATCCTTCAATTAAGTATACATAAAAGTATTCATATCTTCCATCGGTTAACTGTTATGAATATTCATTATTCAAAAGAATGATCTCCTTCCTTCTTCCCTTTCCTTCTTCTTCATTTATGGCGGCCACATCGTCTGAGATGGGCCGTAAGGGAAAAACGAATTGAAATCGTAAGAAAACAAACCAAGAAAAAAATCCCAATTTACCTAAATATATATTCAAATTAAATATTGTTTAATGGAATTAAAAATATGGAAATGACATGGAGATTCTTTTCATTTCAAAATATGTAAGTCTACAGTATGTAGAAACTTGATAAGATTTTCAAATTTTGTATCTTTAATAACTGTATAGTTCTGAAAATTTCAAACTAAATTACAACAATTTATTTTTATTTTTTTTGGCATTAATCCTGTCCTAACTTATGTAATTGATAGTAAATTCGTATAATATATAAACATTGCATTCCTCGGATTGGGAATTCCTGGCCACTAACACAAGAAGCGAGATCTCTACTCCTCAGCTACTGAATAAAAGCTCAATTATTATTTTTTGGATAAATAAATAATTTCAAAAATATATAAAGAATTTTTTTCATTTTTTTTTTCGAAGATTGGAATTTTACTCTTTTTTAAATGCTTTTATTTAACTTACTCTTTCAAGGTCACCAACTTTATGGCTTTGTTAAGGACACTTCCCGATGAGCTAGAGGTGTGAAATTTGATATTTAAGAGTCATTTTTGATGACGCAAATTGTGAGTTTCGTTTTACCAAAATGGACCAAACTAATGTGGTACTTTATTTGAAACCCTTCGTGAATTAATGTAATTTCAAAAGACTTCCCGATGGGCTAGAGGTGTGAAATGTAATACTTAAGAGTCATTTTTGATGACGCCACTATATGGTGGTTTTGATCAAAATAGACCAAACTAATGTGGTACTTTATTTGAAACCCTTCGCGAATTAATGTAATTTCAAAAGACTTCCCGATGGGCTAGAGGTGTGAAATGTAATACTTAAGAGTCATTTTTGATGACGCCACTATATGGTGGTTTTGATCAAAATAGACTAAACTAATGTGGTACTTTATTTGAAACCCTTCGCGAATTAATGTAATTTCAAAAGACTTCCCGATGGGCTAGAGGTGTGAAATGTAATACTTAAGAGTCATTTTTGATGACGCCACTATATGGTGGTTTTGATCAAAATAGACCAAACTAATGTGGTACTTTATTTGAAACCCTTCGTGAATTAATGTAATTTCAAAAGACTTCCCGATGGGCTAGAGGTGTGAAATGTAATACTTAAGTCATTTTTGATGACGCCACTATATGGTGGTTTTGATCAAAATAGACCAAACTAATGTGGTACTTTATTTGAAACCCTTCGCGAATTAATGTAATTTCAAAAGACTTCCCGATGGGCTAGAGGTGTGAAATGTAATACTTAAGAGTCATTTTTGATGACGCCACTATATGGTGATTTTGATCAAAATAGACCAAACTAATGTGGTACTTTATTTGAAGCCTCACGCAAATAAGGCCCTATTAACTATATAGTTTTGAATTTTGATATTTACGAGTCATTTTTTTATGATAATGAATAATTTTTCAATTGAACCAAATCAATTCAGGCCAAACTAATGTGGTACTTTATCATATTGATGATTTTTGATAAGACTAAAAGACTAAAAAGCTTAAAATAAAAATAAAATAAAAAAAAAAGATTTAAAAAAAAATGCTTTTATTTAAATTGAACTAAAAAGAGAGAAATAAGAAAGAAATAATTTAATTGTTCTTGTTAAAATTTTTTAATATTTATGACTTAAAATAAAAGCGTGGGGCGCGAGCCTCGGAATCACTTCGAAGCGCCTAGCGCCCCCACGCTTTTTATTTTAAGTCATAAATATTAAAAAATTTTAACAAGAACAATTAAATTATTTCTTTCTTATTTCTCTCTTTTTAGTTCAATTTAAATAAAAGCATTTTTTTAAAATCTTTTTTTTTATTTTATTTTTTAAAAACTCGTTTATTCAAATTTCAATAAATCATCAATTATACGGACGTGGAGAGGTAATCTTATTTACAACTTTTAAATTTTCCCATTTCTTTAATTTTGATTATTAAAGAAAATTTTTTTCTAAATTGAAATTTCAATGTATATTTACTTCTGGCTGAAGTTTGTAAATATAAAAAAAAATTTTAGTTTTTTGTTAGTTGGCCATAAGTCCCAATGGTTGAGTTTATGTGTACGTAGAATAGCGGTTGAGATTATCATGATCATCCAAAATAAATCATATACAATACTTTTCGAATTTATCGGTCCTAAAACAACAATAAAAAATTCGAAATACTAAATTTTGTTCCAATGTAGTGTTCTAAGTGGGTAGTTTGCATTTTATCTAAAACATATTACAGTAGATCAAAAGTTTTTTTTTTTTCTCATTCACACTCACATTCACACAGTCTTTTCAGCAACTTAGGTTATTTAATACTTTACGATAGCCGTTAATAATTAATATAATATATTTATTGGGGGTCCAGGCATTTCTATTTAAGCCATTTGTCCAAATTTATCCAAATGGCTTAAATAAAATCATCGAACTGCCTGGGATTGGAATCCGCGACGTTCGGTATAGTAGGTAGGCACGCTACCAACTACACCAAGGGCGAGGGCATCAAAAGTTTTAATTATTAGAAAGAATACCTATGAAATAATTTGTATAAAATTTTATGGCATTGACAATTTTTTTTCTAAATTGATAACCCTCCTTTCCATGTTTTATTTACGTTTTCTGTTATAATTTTAAATGTTTGAATAGCTAATGATGATAATGAGTTTGAATAATTAATTTCAACTTTAAAAGTTTAAATATTGCAAAAATTGGAGAAAATATAAGATGGCTTATTTATTACATTGTTGAAATGATAGGTCCACCAAACAAAAGTTATTGAATCAATTTTCTTAAATATCATTATTACTATTATTTCGAAATTTATTTATTTATTTTAAGTTCTTTGTAAATTACTATCGTTTCATTGCTTGCTCTTTGCCAAGTTCTTCATAATCGACTTTATATTTATTATATTTAATAAGTTGAAAAGCAAACTTCGTTAAAAAAAATACTCTATTCCAGTATTTCCCCTTATGGAAAGGTTTCCATGGTGCCAGGAAGTTGAGAGACCTCGCTCATTGCCAATATATTTCCGGAAGCGTTTTCCTAATTAACTTCCGGTCGGTTGTTGGGTAACAAGCGTATTCTTTCTTCTACCTCCTCCATCTTCTCTCAATGGCTAGTTATCACCTTTTCATTCAGAGTTATATTCCTACTCGTCTTTTTTAAGCAGCCAGCCAATAACATCTTCTTTTATTAATAACCAGCTCGCCCTGAGGACGTTTATCCCAATTATTTCTTGTACCAAGTGTGAAATTCATCCTCTCCCTTTCATTCAATCAATCTTTAACTTCTTTTTTATTCCATACGAAACTTTTTATTCGGAGTCAAAAAAATTCATTTAATATTAAAATATTTTCTGTTCTATTTAGAAATCTATCAAGGGTTTGTTTAGAGACTAGAAATAAATCTAATAAAGCAAACAAACAAAAATAGATTAATAAATAATTTTTTTAAGTAAACATACATTTAAGAAGAGCGAGTTTCTTGTAAGAATTTTTTTTTATTTAATCGTTATGAAATATAAATAAGGTATAAAATTTTTAATAAGTTTATTTCTTTGATCTGAGTTACTGCTGGAAACAAAAAAAAAGAAAGAAATGGCGTTACATACTTTAAAGAGAAAGAAAATAATTTAATTTTAATCAAAAGTTTTGCAATTTTAAGGCGATAATTAGTAATACTAGTCTCAGATGGTAAAAAAATCTTTAGATGACGTATATTTAAAACATCACAATCTATAATCCCTGCTCTCTAAATTTTTTAAAATTATTGTTGTTTCTCAATTAATATTTCTAAATTTCATATATTAAACAAAAAAAAATTTATGTTAATGGTGCAATCGTATCAAAAAATATTGTGAAAGAGAGTTGACATTTTCTGATTAATCTATTCTAATTTCAAGTTCCGCTAATGACAACAGTGGCTTATGTAAGAAATATTTGGAGTGTGAAAAAAATAATTAAAATCGTTATTACATATTCACAAGTGTAACACATTTATTTCCACCTACTTGGAATTTTATTTGTTAAGGTTATTTGATCATAATGTCTTTTAGAATTATACTTTCCTTTTAATAAATATTTAAATACTATAAAAGTAATAAAATATTTATCAATAAAGTTTGATCTAATTTTTCTTTATAAAATTTGCAAAATATCTATTTCAATATTTTACAGAGCAGAAAATTTTTTTTGAACTAAAATTTCATATTGAGACTTGTTGCTCAATGAAAATGATGTGAGTCCCAAACCTCTTCTGAAACAACAATATTATTACAGAATTAAATATTATTACGTAGTTACGAGTTTAGTTGGAATAGCTCTGCCTTCTACCCCTCTTCCAGCAAATTTACATACAGAGTTTCTGCTCTCATATGAAATTAGAAATTTAAAAGCGATGTGCTAAATATTTACGGGATCATTTATTTATTTACGCGTTTTACGTGCAGCAACTCCTAAGCCATCTTGCACATCACAATTTTTACTTTATCTTACTATATATATAAGAGAAAGAAAGTATTGAATTCATATCCAAAAATGTGGATCCCGCAATATAGTCTGTATTCAATTTAAAGCAAGAAAGATGTAGGTCTATATACTGGGTACATATGAGCTACGGGGTAGAAATTTTATATTTAAGTAAGAGCTTTTAAATAAAATCGGCTAAAATGTACTAGAACTTTACTGATGTACTTTTTCAGTTTTTTCAATTTTCCCAAAATTAGTTATAACGATTTTGATTAAAATTCATAAATCAATTATTTTTTAGATGCTTTTTAAATGTATATTCTCATTTTGCTTTCAAAACTGTTTGAAGCACACTTTACATGTGTACTTCATAGGAAAGAGAGCCCGCGGGCTTGGTAACATCCATCGTGATCAAGATATGAACTTGTTCCATTCAATTTTGGTTTGTAGATGAGAATTTTTACTTTTTTAAATTTAGTTCGCCTAGCCAGGAAGTTCCTTTCTGAACACTTCCCCTCCCCCAAAAAAAATCTTGCAATTAACCATTCTATCGAGCCTTGATTGGTTTCCAATAAAATAAATTGAAAAACTGGATACAGAGATTTAATAGATTAATCACATAAGTCGAAGTACCTACTGTACAGTACTATTATATTATATATCAATATAGCCTTAATATTAATTAGTACTCCAAGTTTTTTAAAACTACACACTTATATACGTAGATTTTTATTTAAAAAATCTGGTGTGACTGGCGCACAGCACACAACTTTCTCTTACCTTCGGTAATCGAAAGTTGTGTACTGTGCTTGTCACACCAGATTTTTTGTGTCGACATGTATTTAGTTCCCGGCAGTAGGGAATATTTGAATTCACAAGGGGAGTGCATAGCCTTGATAACACCGATTTGAACGAAAATTTTTTTATGTGTAGTACTTGATGAAAAACGAATTCTGTTAAAGCCAGAGAACGCGCTTCTCAACGGTTCGTCTAAAAAAAAATGTTAAAGATTTTGCCTGCATGCCTTAAGCCGTTACTAACAATAACATTTACAAATGTCGCGATGGCTAGATCGGTAGGGCGCATTCTTTGTAAACAAAAATCCCGTGTTCAAATCTCTTCTTGTGCAACTATTTTTTTTTTTTTTTGTGTAATTTATTTATTTATTTTTTTTTGTTTCAGAATATTTTTTAATATTAATAAATAAATAAAAAGTTTTTTTTTTAATTAATGGCATTTAATTTTCAACATGTTCCATATATTTAAAGAAAATTCGAATGCTTTCTGTCAAAAATATAATATAAGGAAATATTGATATTTAATATTATACTAGAAATATATTACTATTAATTGGACACAAAAAAAATATTGTCGTAACATGTTCAAAGTTCGGAAAATGAACGACCCAACTGTTTAAAACAAATATTATTATAAATTTATTTATGTGTCCAATTAATAGTAATATATTTCTAGTATAATATTAAATATCAATATTTCCTTATATTATATTTTTGACAGAAAGCATTCGAATTTTCTTTAAATATATGGAACATGTTGAAAATTAAATGCCATTAATTAAAAAAAAAAACTTTTTATTTATTTATTAATATTAAAAAATATTCTGAAACAAAAAAAAAATAAATAAATAAATTACACAAAAAAAAAAAAATAGTTGCACAAGAAGAGATTTGAACACGGGATTTTTGTTTACAAAGAATGCGCCCTACCGATCTAGCCATCGCGACATTTGTAAATGTTATTGTTAGTAACGGCTTAAGGCATGCAGGCAAAATCTTTAACATTTTTTTTTAGACGAACCGTTGAGAAGCGCGTTCTCTGGCTTTAACAGAATTCGTTTTTCATCAAGTACTACACATAAAAAAATTTTCGTTCAAATCGGTGTTATCAAGGCTATGCACTCCCCTTGTCAGATGTAAAATTTATAAGTATGGGAAAATATTTATATTTCGTAACCATGACAACCATTTCTCCTATCTTTCCTATGAAGCACAAGAGTAAAGTGTGCTTCAAACAATTTTGAGAGCAAAACGAGAATATACATTTGAAAGAGCATCTAAAAAATAATTGATTTTTGAATTTTAATCAAAATCGTTAGAGCGAATTTTGAGAAAATCGAAAAAAACTGAAAAAGTACATCAGTAAAGTACTAGTACTTTTTGGCCGATTTTGATTAAAAGCTTATTTTGTCGGTCCCGGGGGGTGTTTAACTTAAATATAAAATTTCAGCCTCATAGCTCAATTCCTTCATGCTTAAAATTGAACACACACACACACACACACACACACACACACACACAGACAGACAGACAGACCATGTCGCGAAAACCACTTTTTTGGATTCAGGGGACCTCAAAACGTGAAGATCCATCAAAATCTCGACATCGAATTTTTGACATGAAACCAATACTTTCTCTCTCTATATATATATTACATATATACATAGGTAAGAGAAAGTAAAAAATATATATTCTCAATTTTATTAAATCTTTGGTTTCTCTGGGTCGGCAACATATTTTAAGTCGACAATTATTTTTCCTTAAATAATTTTTAAAAATTTTACCAAGAGCCCCATCAGACTTTTATAAACATAATTCTTACAATTTTACAAGTTACAACTATAATTATAAAAATTAAAATATATATACCTATATTCAATACATTGTTTTTTTCACTATAAAAATGAAAAGGCGGCAGTCTTATTTAATTAAGTACCTACTTTATTTTATATAAATCTATCCAATTTCAAACCCACCATTTTTAAAAAAAATTCTTTTTGAAAAAATGTTTGTTTTTTTTCACACCGGCAAAAACTTTGCTCGAAATTTTGAAGATGTTTTTCTGCAAATAAGACTTATATTGAAAAAGGGATGAGAAATTTTGCACAAATAATGGGCTATTCAATAATTTTGTGGGAAGTTTAAAAAATTTTAAAAATTTTTCTCCATCCATCGCAAAAAGTTTATTCGATTATGAAATGTACAATATTTTTCTGTAGTGATCAATATTCAATATTTTACACAAAAACCTAGCTCAATATTTTTTTCACAAAATTTTGAACGACATTTTTGCCAGTGTTTAATAAATGAAATTTTTATTTGATTCAATAAAAATAAAATATAAATTTTGGGCAGGCTAAAGAGCCACACAATTTGGACAATATGGAGCTGTCGAGTAGCGGGTTGCCGACCTCTGCTATAACCTATACAATTTCCGGCAAATTAATTCTTACCCTTTTATTATTTTTTACTTATTCGGTTTGTTAATCAAATTGGAAATGTAAATTTGTTCTCTCAAGAAAGTGGACAATTGTCCCTTGGACTATATAAACAGAGTTGTTGGTTCTTGAGTAGCTAGCTAACTATCAACATCATTCTTTTTTTTTTTTATAATATATTCCAATATGAATATTCATTTTGAATTTTTTTTCAAATGGTGAATAATATTATTTTAAGAGAGCTGTATAAGCAAGTGTTCTTTTTTCCACCCATCCGCACGTTGGAGGTTAAGAGAGAAAAGAGGGGGTGGGGGCATAGGGCAACTCGAAGCAAAGAAGATGGATGTATATACATCCAACCAATAGAGCAACAAGGAAAAAGGGGGGATCAATGTGCGTGCCATGTTTATTGAGGTGGATGGAGGTGGTGGTAGTGGAGGCAGACACTTGTTGGGAGATGTGGGAGATGGCGGATGGGAGGCTCCGTTACCTGGATACCGCGCCCACCCACGCTGCTGCGGCGCCCGCCCCGCCATTGCCTGCTTTATTAAGAGCTCGTTTAATCATTTTTTTTTTAAATTACTAATGGAAATTTGATTTAGTTTCTTCTTTTTTTTTTATATAGGCCTATATATTTATATGGGCTCTATATATAGTGTAATTTAATATGCAGTATATGTGAGAGAGAAGTAATTAATTTTTTATTTTATTGAATCATATATCGGGATTATTTAGGTATAACAGTATTTTCCTAAAATGAATAATTGATAATGAAGGCTATCAATATTTTTAAAGATAGATTATAGATATCTTGGAGAGCTGACCCAGGACCTCTAACATAAAGTAATCACTCAAGCAACCCAAACTTTAATGAGAAGTAAAATAAAAGCAGGATAGGATAGAGATTCTGGGTTATATTCTCAGGAAATTGACGGCTCATCACAGTAACGAACAAATCTTCATTATGATTTGTCAAAATGAGATGATTTTTTGATTCTTTGATAAATTTGAAAATAAAGTAAAGTTAAATTCAAGGTTCTGGTTTCATTCATCTTCTATCAGGGGTCGGCAACATTTTCAACCAACTATCAAAAAGGCTGGCCACAGTGTTTTAGACTTTAAAAGATACTTTAAACTCAAAAGTCAAGGCTAAGTAGCTTAACTCAAGGCGAGCTACTTGTTCATGAATGAAGAAATCATAGAGAGAAGCAGTTTTCCAACTCCTGCCTCTGCGGGTATACATTTAAGTTAAAGAATAATTTGTTACTGGGGACGGAGGGGGTTGAATTGTTTTAAGGGACTCTTCTTTTTGAAATTCATTTCGAGGCTTTTTTAGTTTAAATAATATTAATGACAAATGAAAATACCATAAAATCAAGACGCTATTTTCTTTTCTACTGGAAGATGAGATGAGGAGAGGTGCTACCCTCCCCTTCCCCCTCTCGCTCTGGTTGCACCAGCGTGTAAATGGAATTTTAAACGTTAATATTTGAATAAGATATTGGTAGGTATTCAAAATACCTCGATTCGGACTTAACTGGTCATATTGTATTTAACAAGACTGTGAGTGTTTTTTATTGGTATTTTTAAAATTTCTTTCTTTTTTACTTTCTCTTAACTCATACAGTATATGAAATGTAAAGAGAGAAAGTATTGTTTTTAGTCTTTCGCTGTCTTAGGCCATTTATGCCCAATTGCACCGCCCAATTTAAGTATGACTTAAAAATAAGTATCAACAACCTGGCAACGTTGTAAATTTTAGTGATATTCTGCTGATTTATTTGTGATTTAATATTATAAGACTTAAACGATACTGTTATTTATTAATAAATATATATTGGGGGTCCTGGCATCTTTATTCTCGCCATTTGGGTCTTGAAACATGATTTTATTTTCAATCAGAGAACGTGTTATCTTAGCAACGAGCGTGGTTAGCAACGGATGACAATGAAAGTGTGTTAAATTTTATACTTAACCCCCAAATATTTAAGCCCTCGATTTCGGGGGCTTAGCAATGACTTAATCCAAAAAACAATATTGATAATATAATATTAATTAACTAATAATAATACATTTTTTTGATTCGATTTAGATTTTTCTTATAAAAAACATGAACAATATGAACTATATTTTCAAAGATGATCTATATTATATATACGAGTATATTAGCTGTGGGTCTGTCCGCCCATCCGTCCGTCTGACCAACTTCCCGTTGGAATTTTGGAACGAAATTTTGCAGTCTTATAGAGCAGTGTTTTTCAAACTTTTTAAATTTACAAGTTGAAAAATTATGGCGTCCCCTTGGTCCATAGACAGACAAAAAGTTTGCAAATCAAAAGACTATGTAAATTATATGATTTTCTTTATTAGAGTTGGGAAGAATAAAACCAGCGTTGTCGAACACCTTTACACTTTTATTCAGGCAGACGTTTCGGTAACCATAACGGTTGCCATCTTCAGTGCCAATGAAAGCTACAATTAAAATTTTTTATGATGAGCGTTTAACATTTCTGCATTGAAAATTATATATTATACATTGTAATTAACTTACTTTTTCAAGGTGTCCCTGTCATACATGATAATCTTATATAGTATAGGAAGCATCAGCCTGGAGCGCTCGGCAAGTAATGAAATAATTTTTGGTTTCGAATTAGAATATTCTACTAGTTGGGCCTCGCTCCGGCAGATGCCGTCCCATTCACAAAAGAAATTTTTTCAAAATAATAAATTAATGCATTTTTTTAAAAATATTTTAACATATGATTGACATATAAAAAAAAGGTAATTTTTATAAATAAAATATAAACATTAGACTTTTTATTTTTATTAATTTACTTTTTATATATATCTTCAATTTTTCATGCCAGGGTGTGTAAATAACTCGCAGTTACCCCAAGAATGTTAGATAATGCATGTTTAGGCCTTTGGTGTCTATTTGATGGTTAATGGCTCTTTCCTTATTTAGATATATAAAGCACTTTTCCAAAAATTCTCTTTTTTGCCTATTTTCTTCCCTTATAAGAATTTTCACGTTGTCAAAGTCGAATTCATGTAGAGTGTTAGTCGAGTGTTGTGATAGTGCGGTGTTTACCATGCCTTTTCTGACTGATCTTTTGTGTTCCTCGACTCTTGTTTTTAATTCTCTTTTCGTTTGCCCCACGTAACATCCATTGCAATCTTTGCATGTTATATTATAGACAATATTTTTTTGGCTTAGGTAGGGAGTTCTATCCTTGTTGTTGTATAGGCCCATTAGGGTGTTGTTGGGCCTCATGACTACGTGGATTTGATGTTTCATTAGGGACTTTTTTATGATTTCTGTGATGCCTTCTATATAAGGAAATGAGACGAATGTTTTTGGCGGTTCATTACTGGGGCCATTAATGTGGGTTTGTGGTCTAGAGTATAGAATTTTCGACTGTTACGTGGGGCAAACGAAAAGAGAATTAAAAACAAGAGTCGAGGAACACAAAAGATCAGTCAGAAAAGGCATGGTAAACACCGCACTATCACAACACTCGACTAACACTCTACATGAATTCGACTTTGATAACGTGAAAATTCTTATAAGGGAAGAAAATAGGCAAAAAAGAGAATTTTTGGAAAAGTGCTTTATATATAAAGATAAGGAAAGAGCCATTAACCATCAAATAGACACCAAAGGCCTAAACATGCATTATCTAACATTCTTGGGGTAACTGCGAGTTATTTACACACTGGCATGAAAAATTGAAGATATATAAAAAGTAAATTAATAAAAATAAAAAGTCTAATGTTTATATTTTATTTATAAAAATAACCTTTTTTTATATGTCAATCATATGTTAAAATATTTTTAAAAAAATGCATTAATTTATTATTTTGAAAAAATTTCTTTTTGTGAAATGGGACGGCATCTGCCGGAGCGAGGCCTAACTAGTAGAATATTCTAATTCGAAACCAAAAATTATTTCATTACTTGCCGAGCGCTCCAGGCTGATGCTTCCTATACTATATAAGATTATCATGTATGACAGGGACACCTTGAATAAAAAGTAAGTTAATTACAATGTATAATATATAATTTTCAATGC
>JAKCPI010003353.1:0-21641 GCA_023213315.1 Euborellia annulipes
CAGGCAACTCTACGAGGAGAGGGAGTTGCTGTGACATCCCGTCCTGTGGAAGGGACTTAAAGAAGGTTCCCTCTCAGTGCTGCATTCTTCGAAAGGAGTAGGCTACACGCCGGTGCTTTGGGAGTCCCTCCTCAACTAGGACATCATACATAGCATAGAAGAGGTTGGATAAAAAGGGAACGGGTGGAACCAGAAATAAGGATTAGTTCACTAGCCAGAGACGAACGAAGGAGGAGGAGTTAGAGATAGGAAATAATGTAACTCCCACGGGATGCTGGTAGATGGCTACGGCCAGAGGCCGGTTGGGTTTGAGGTGTGTGTCTTCGTACTCGAAATCACCTCAGGTAAATAAACAGGGGGTCCCGATAGGAATTTCAAATAATAATAAATAATATGTTATGCAAACATTTATTATAATTGGTTAAAAAAAAATCTGGTGTGACTGGCGCACAGCACACAACTTTCTCTTACCTTCGGTAATCGAAAGTTGTGTTCTTTGCTTGTCACACCAGATTTTTGTGTCGGCATATATTTAGTTCCCGACAGTAGGGAACATTTGAATTCAGATGTAAAATTTATAAGTATGGAAAAATATTTATATTTTGTTACCATGGCAACCATTTCTACTATCTTCCCTATGAAATACAAGAGTAAAGTGGTCTTCAGAAGATTTCAATCCCAAAATGAGGATATACATTTGAAAGAGCATCTAAAAAATAATTGATTTTTGAATTTCCTAAAATAAATCGTTGGAGCAAATTTTGAGAAAATCGAAAAAAACTTAAAAATTACATCAGTAAAGTACTAGTACTCTTTGGCCGATTTTGATTAAAAGCTTATTTTTCCGGTCCCGGGAGTGTTTAACTTAAATGTAAAATTTCAACCTCATAGCTCAATTCCTTCATGCTTAAAATTGAACACACACACACACACCCCACCCACACACCCACACACCCACAGACAGACCATGTCGCGAAAACCACTTTTTTTGGATTCAGGGGACCTCAAAACGTGAAGATCCATCAAAATCTCGACATCGAATTTTTGACATGAATCCAATACTTTCTATATATATATATATTATATATATATACATAGGTAAGAGAAAGTAATAGGCTAACATTTCTGCTCCCTTTTACTTAAATAAATATGGAAAGAGAACTAAATTAATATTAATAATTGACAGTTAACTAATGTAAGAGTTGAAAAAAAATTATATTTATAAAAAATATTTTTTAGAAAAAAGTAAAAATGTAGAAAAGATTATGTAATGACAAACTGGACAACTCTTCCACAGATAAACCAGAAGTTTCTCATTCTGTGGCCTTCTTGCGAGCGTATGGGACAATATTAAGTCCCACCCATGTTTTCTACTTGTGATTATTTCATTGTTTTTATAAAAGAAAGATGAAAATCTTTATTGGGAAATTTTCTCGGTTTGAAGCATGAAAGTTTCCATTAAAAAATTTATAATTTTTTTTTTTCAAAACAATGAAATAATCACAAGTAGAAAACGCATGGGTGGGACTTGATATTGTCCTCACTGTACCTGAAGAAGGCCACAGAATGAGTGTCCGAAACTGTAATTTTTACAATAACCTAAAACAAAATTCTTTTATTAATATGGGGATGCGTTACAAAGGGGAGCCAAGGCAAAAATTAAAACAAAAATCTATTTTTTGTCGACGTTTCGAGGTCGAAATACTAGAGTCTTCAAGTAAATGTAAATTGGTTAAAACGTTGCTACACTGCCATGTCAAATAACCTGACGAATTGACATCATTTTTGTCCTGATGAAGAGTGCGATCGGCACTCGAAACGTCGACAAAAAAATAGATTTTTGTTTTAATTTTCGCCTTGGCTGCCCTTGTAATGCATCCCCATATCATAATATCCAGCCATCAAGAAACAACTAGTTCTTTTATTAATATTTTTCCATGTTTATAAATATTAAATTTTGAATTCTAATGTTCTGTAGTCCTACTGTCGGAAATTAAATATATGTCGGCACAAAGAATCTGGCGTGGCAAGTGTAGAACACAACTTTCAATTTTCGGAGGTAAAAGAAAGTTGTGTCTCACAGCGACCAGTCAGACCAGATTTTTTTATATTGGCTTGATATTCATGGCTTAAACAAAGGTAAATCTATTCAGGAATATACGTGTAGTTTGATTTAATAAAAATTTTTAAATGAATGGTGTCGTTTCGTTACAAATGATAAACATCCGTAAAATTAATTGCTTTCGTCCTTTAGTTAATTGAAAAAGATATTATATATATTTATTTATATATAAAAATATACGTATATATATCGATAATAAATAAAAAAAATAAATAAATCCTTTTAGTAAATAAAAATTCGGGGGGTAAGAGGGGGTGGAGTGGGGGAAGCAAATAAATAAAGCCTCTAAAAGCTCTTTATCGTTGGGTAGCATTTTTATTTGGTTTAATATTTCGGTTTATATAAATTAAACATTTTTTTGAGAGTTGTGTGGAAAGCACTTGAGAGGATACTTGTACGCACAGAGTTGCCCCTCTGGCGATTAATATAATTATATTATTTCCATTTCAAAAGGGTGGAGGGTGGGTTCTTGGTTGTGCCACAATTCGCCATAAGCTAACGTCCTACGCAAATCCCGTATTAACCTCTGAATATGGTAAATTTGCAAATTAAGGATTGTTTTATATTTTTATAATAATTTTGTTTTATCTCACTTATGATAAATTAATTTTTTTATTTTTCAGAGAATAAGTTAAAAAACCGGATTTACGAATTTAATAAAAAAGATATTATGCTATGTGTCATTTGTTCAACCATTATAGGTATATATTCCGGGTATTTAAAAATTATTAATTAATCAATATTTTTCACCAATAATATATGTAAACATGGGCGTACCCAGCGAGGGGCAGGGGGGCAGCTGCTGGGCGGATTAAAGGAGGGGGGGCTGTGGTGGCGATCGCCCCCCCCCCCCTCCCCGAGAAGAAATTCAACAAGTTATAAAAACTAGTAATCTAAAGAAATTATGATTTCCGCTCTTTAATTTCAATTGAATTTGTTACCAATCAATTTAAATAAATAAATGGCCATAGCTGCCAACAAAGTCCTTAAATAAAAAAAATAAAAAAAAAAAAACCGCCCCCCCCCCCCCCCCGACAAAATTGCATTAATCCGCCCCTGGATCAAACAAACCTCTTTCCTCAAAAAAAAATTTAATATATTGTTAAAATTTTATCTCAGCCAAAAACATCGGAGATGCAAAAGGAGGCGCCTCGCATTATTTTTGCCTAGCGTCGAGGTGAAATCAAAAAAATGCGCCTCGCTTTTCTGATTTATATAAAAGCGAGGAAATATTTTCACTTAAATAAAACCCCTACAGAATTTTATTTGTTTCATATATCCTCGCTTTTATATAAATCAGAAAAGCGAGGCGCATTTTTTTGATTTCACCTCGACGCTAGGCAAAAATAATGCGAGGCGCCCCTTTTTGCATCTCCGATGTTTTTGGCTGAGATTTCACTTCTTTTTGTGAAATATTACATGAAAATATTATTTATTAATTTTTGTTTATTAAATATTAAGTTATCCCATGAATAGATCTTTTAATATGCATTCCAAATTTTATAAAATTTTAGGTTTTTTATTTTTGTTATGTTGGTAGATTGTAAATACTTCGTTTGGTATTCATTCGAAACGATAAACATAGGATTTCACCAAATTTTATAAAATTTTAGGTTTTTTATTTTTGTTATGTTGGTAGAATGTAAATACTTCGTTTGGTATTCATTCGAAACGATAAACATAGGATTTCACCAAATTTTATAAAATTTTAGGTTTTTTATTTTTGTTATGTTGGTAGAATGTAAATACATCGTTTGGTATCCATTCGAAACGATAAACATAGGATTTCACCAAATTTTATAAAATTTTAGGTTTTTTATTTTTGTTATGTTGGTAGAATGTAAATACATCGTTTGGTATCCATTCGAAGCGATAAACATAGGATTTCACCAAATTTTATAAAATTTTAGGTTTTTTATTTTTGTTATGTTGGTAGAATGTAAATACTTCGTTTGGTATTCATTCGAAACGATAAACATAGGATTTCACCAAATTTTATAAAATTTTAGGTTTTTTATTTTTGTTATGTTGGAAGAATGTAAATACTTCGTTTGGTATTCATTCGAAACGATAAACATAGGATTTCACCAAATTTTATAAAATTTTAGGTTTTTTATTTTTGTTATGTTGGTAGCGCTCCTTCTTATCACGTTAATCTATTTCTATCTGAATGGATCTATCCTAAAAAATTTTTGTTCCATTAGGGATGAAAATTACTAATAATAATATATATGTTCCTAGATGACGTCATCAGGGAGCAAAATAGTTAGAATTGTCTTTTCGCCATGTTAAAGATAGGACAAATTTGAAATTTTGAATACCTCTCAAAAAGTCACTTTTGATCCAAAATGAAATTTTATATCAAAGGTATCGGGTTTTTGATAGTATCTATTTGTATTCTAAATTTCATCCTAATCGGTCCAGCAGGGAAACCTGTAGCTTTGTCTAAAAATTTGAAAATTGAAGAAAAGAATGAAAAAAAAAAAAAAAAGAAAAAAAAAAAAAAAAAGGAAAAAAAAAAAAAAAAGGAAAAATAAGAGACTAACTTTTGACCTTCCGAAATCGGCAAAATCTCAACTTTGAGCCTCTGCCATTCTTTTTGGGACTGGAATTTTTTTTTGAATTCGTGCTCAAAATAATCCTTATTTATTCTAGTTTAATATAAAAAAAATTTGGCTCCGATATCTTAAAACCTTTTTGAGATATTCGCCCAGAAAAGAGAAAAGTTTCTCAAAAAAATTTTTTCACGTCCCTATCTTTTATTAAGGATTTAAAATCATTCTTGATAATATAGTCTAGGGACGACTCGTCCATCTAAATGCAATGGGCCATTGACATCTATTGGAATGTCAACTAAATGGTAGTATTAAGAGTTTCTTTGCTTTCTTTTGCTTTTCACATGCTCGGCGACGAGTCGCTCCCGCGACTCTTGATATTCTTTATCATGGAAGGAGGGGAGGAGACAAGTGGCTAAGCTAACTGATCTGAAGTCTCAACACGACTCGGGTTCGAATCCAGCTTGCAGCAAATAATTCAAACATTGCCGAAGTCTCCTCTTAGGTTAGGAAAGTGGGAGAAAATCTCACCCCAGAGACACAAAGGGCCCAATTTGAGGGGCTTTTAAAATGAGGATTTCTCTGGACTGGATAATCTGGTGGCTGAGAAGAAGCAATACCTCATAAAATCCAAATCCAAATGGGAGGTGGGAGGGGTTATCGACCAGAAAAAACACCTCCAGTTTTCTGTATTTAATCCTATCCAATTCAATTAAAATGAATTTTAATAGAAAGTAATCAAACCCCTGGCCGTTACCACAAGAAGCGAGATCTCTATTGCTGAGGAATTTTTAAATAACTGAGTAATTTTAACCTCATAATTTACCAAACAATTTTGTCACTAATTTTTCAAAAATAATTTAAATTCACATTTTTTGAAATAAGAGTTTGGATGATTTGATGATTTAATTTTTCATTTCTAATGTATACAAAAATGAATCATGATATTGAAATGAAATGCGATGGATGGATCTTTTATTTATTTAGACAGGAATAGGATATTTAAAGCCATGTCTGTCTGTCTTCAGTCAATCAAATTGGTAGAGATCTCTATAATTAATTGTAGAGGAACATTAAATTGATTCTCTAGCAGTGATTTGATGAAGGCTCACTTTAATTAGTCTGCTGCAATGCTATATCAATACATCTTTCATTTCCTGATCTGGCGGTTGCAAACATGCCAACATGATCTCCCAACAAGCGATATCCAACCCTCAGGGATTAAGCGGTCAATAAGGCGATCTTGCTCGGCTCTAGCTCTAATTTGTTTTAGATCAAAGCTGCAATCTCTCTCACCCTTTCTCTCTCTCTCTCTCTCTCCCTCGCTTTTGAAATCCTCTAATTATTCTCACATTTAATTTCTATTAAACCTTTTTTTTTTTATTTAAATTAATTAAAATATTTTAAAAGAACAATTTTCTTTTAATTCTATTTTAAAATTTGCATCACAGTGAGCCTGAAAGGAATGTTTAAACTAAAATAGTATAATAATAATAATAATAATAATAATTTTTAGCCATCACTTTACATGATTTACAAAGTCATTATAATGAATATGGGAAATACATATATACATAAATACACACATATACATAGGGGATACATTCATAAACAGAAAATAAATTCATGTAAAGGCGGCTACACACGTAACTGCAAACTTGACAAGCATGCACGTGCAATCTTTTTGTACAAGCAAACTGTACCGTCTGTAGGAGAATTTTGCGCAAGCATTTTACTTGTGCAAGCCGCTTGATGATCGATTGAATTTTAATTATGCACAAGCATATTTGGGCAAACAAAACTCTCCGCCATTTTATACACGTCTTGAAATTTTATATTTATTTGATATATTGACCTATTAATTCATTTAAACTTTCAATTTAAATATTAATATTTATTTTGCCTCTGTTTAAAGCAGATGAGTATTTCTTATTATCTTCGAATTAATAACCTTCTGAATTTGACATTTTTTGGTTAATTTTCGGCATAAGCTGTTTCTTGCACGTGCATGCTTGTCAAGTTTGCAGTTACGTGGGAAGCCGCCTTAAGATCTCATTTTCTTTTAATAATTAAGAGAACAAAACTAGGCACAAAGCAGATGTGTAAAAAAATTAAAAGGATCGTAAATCTCAAAGTTTTTTCTATAAAGACTATATCCACTAAAACGAAGGTAAATTATAAAAAATTTTACAGCAAAATAAAATTAATTGTCAATTCAATTAAATAAAATTCAAAAAACTTTTTATTAGCCTCTCTTTAGGGTTGGTAGTTAGTTGTTTAATGGGCCAAATCGGGTGGAAAATTTATTAAGTTTACAAGTTGGAAATGAAGTTTATTAACAATTTCAAATCTATTTTTGATGAGAATTATTCAATGATAAAGGAAAGGCAGAAAAATTGCTAAAAAAAAAAAATAAGAAGAAAGTTAATATAATAACTCATGCATAAATAACTCAGTCACACTGTTGAATAAGAAAAGGGAGAGGGACAACGAATATGGAATTAGGAAGTCCTAAAAGTAATCGTACCATTTTAAACTTTAATAACATCCGAATTAAAAATGATAAAATCTTTGAATAAAATTTATATAAAGTAATTTATCAATTTTTTTTATTAGTTTTTACAGCGTCATAGGCTTTAAACGATACAGGTACATTTATTCATTTTATTTCAGTCAATTTTTTTAAATCACTGAAATAAAGTATTCTAAAGTTTTTTCATTTTAGGTTTTTTTGACTTTTGATGCAATTGAGACCTAACAGTTAGTATCTAGTTTTCTAAATTTGTATTAGAAGTCAATAATTTAGAAGCCCGTGACCCGTGGCTCAAAGAGAAGACATAAGCTTCTCGTGCCTAGGGTCCCGGGTTCACTTCCCGTTCCAAACGTGAATTATTTTTTCCTGGATGTGTGAGCCGAGAGTGATCGAATTCTACATAAAACTAAAACAAAGGAAACTTTGTTTGTAGTGAGATATATTCATGAAAGGAAAGATGGAGATACAGGCTTGTAGAATGTTTTTTTTTTTTTTTTTAAACACTCACACTTTTTTCTCATTCACACTCACACTCACTCACACATTCACAGTCTTTTCGGCAACACAGGCCATATAAGACTTTGACGATATCCGTTATTGATTAATATACATATTGGGGGTTTAGGCATTTCTATTTAAGTCATTTGGTAGCCAAATGAATTTTTTTTTAATTATAAATAAATAGGGGAGGCGAGTGCAGAAGAAAGCACTGGCAATAAGAAACAAATTTCACCTCCAAAAATCACTATAACTCACTTCATAAACCCACCCTTAAAACTCACCGCAATTTAAATAAAATACTTCCAAGTGTTATTTTTTGTATTTATTTATTTATTAGGGATACATTTGAATTAAAATAATTTTAAAGGACTTATTCTATTTACCCACCCCTATTATCAATAAATAATAATTTTTTCGTTACGAGAAAGTATAAATTAATGAAATATTCAGGAAACAAAGAATAAAAACTCATACCGTAGATCTATATAATAAACCAAATGTTATTATTGTTATACAAATAGGAATTTTTAAAATTTCCTTTTTTTCCACATCCATTGATGCGTAGTCTTCATCTGGCATTTTAATAAAGTTTCAATATAGAATAGAATTTGTTGAAATGTCATTTTGTATTAAAATTGAAGAATAAAGAGGAATTTTTTACCTAAAAAATATCGTCATTAATACTTTTACCTCTTTACGCATCGCTAATTTTTTAAATAATTTAATTTAATTGGCAGAATTTTGAAAAACTTTTTAATTAAAAGTTATTGGAAATTAAATTTTGTTTGTATTCTTTATATTTTTATATTTCCCATAATTGGGGAATGAAATAGGAAGAGTTGTCACATCCATTATACTCTGGGATAAAAAGCAGTGAGTTCTGTAAAAAAGTAAAAATTACACTTCTTTTACTCCCTTCAGTGCATACCTAGAATAGAATTTCAGGTTTAAAAAAATGACTCTACTATTACTAATATTATAAATATCTCTAGTTAAGAGGCTATGCTCTAACCTTATACTCTTCTAACAAGTTCTATGAGGTAAATAAATAAATAAATAAATAAATTTATTAAAAAAAATTAAAAAACCGCCACCACGCTGTCTTTTCGGCAAGGATGTAGGGAGGAAAAACAAAAAACAAGATTCTTTTATTTTTCCCCAATTGAGTTTTATTCCTGATATTTCAAAGGCACAAAGGCTCTTCTTCTTCAGAGGAAACTGAAAAATTCATAATGTTAACAAAAATATCTATAATAGTTTACAATTTCAACTTAGGGTAAAGACATTGTTGTACCTCATATTACACTCCGTTAACATTACAATTACAGCCAAGGTTTTTTTGCATCAAGAAAGCCATTTGACCTCGATAACGTTAGAGAGCATTCTAATTTTATAAACTCTATTACAATTCATTTATAATATTTCTTTATTTCAATGTATTAATATATATTAAAAATAAATCCAGGCTTTTGAGATCATTCAACCTTTTGTCTATATGTTATTTACTATTTATTTATACAAATTGATTAATACATTTTATTAAATTACTTTTATTTCATTTTTAACATTTAGAAAATTGGAAGTAAAATTTCTTATTATAATGATATTTAATTACATTCTCAGGAACGGAAGGAAAAAATTTGTTTTATTATAATTAAAAAATTAAAAAACGAGATGCTGAATGAAGAGGCGGGCTATTTTTCTGTTAATAGTATTTTATATTCTCCCATTAGATTATTTGTGTCCAATCTAAAATTTACCGCCCTCTTTATATTAAGTTGGATATAACATGTTTCTTTAAAATATCTCTTATGCCAGTTTTCTTCTCTGCAGAGAATCTTGACCGACGTTAGATTAAAATTGAAATTATGGCCTAAGTTTTGCGCATGTTGTTGCAGGGCTGTAACATTATTAGTTTTATTAACAGACCTTTTATGTTCATCTACCCTCAATTTCAATGCTCTTTTGGTGTTACCAATATACACTTTCTTACAGTCAATACACTCTATTTGGTAAACCGTGCTAATGTATTTTTTCTTTCTTATCTTTATCCTTTGTGTTATAAAGGAACATTAAATTACCAGTTGTCTTGGGAATAATATTAATTTTATATTTTTGAAAAAGGGCTTTAATTTTATTATAATCTGGGGTGAAAGTTATTGGGAAATATCCGGAAATTTCTTTTTCTATCCGGTCGTTAGAGGGGGGAGATGAGGCAGGTGTATTGTTCATTTTTACTATTTTTGTTTTTGTCTTATTTATAATTTTGTTAATTAACGGGACGGGGTAATTATTGTTTTTTGTTATCTTTTTATATTTTTTAATATTATTTTCCCAAAAACAACTGTCACTTAAACTCAAAATTCTACATAGCAGGCCTTCGAGGACATTCATTTTATGAGTCATTGGACTGGATGAATGAAAATTTAAAATAATGTTACTTGTATAAGGTTTTTGGTACCAGTCAATGCCAATATTAGGTGCTTTATTGTAAAGGGTCATATCAAGAAAGTTAATACTCTTATTGTTTTCAATTTCCACTGTAAATTTTAAGGCACTATTATATGTGTTAATTTTCTCTAGTACGCTATCTAATTGGTCTAGTTTTACCGATGTGATACAGTCGTCGAATTTTTCAGTTTCCTCTGAAGAAGAAGAGCCTTTGTGCCTTTGAAATATCAGGAATAAAACTCAATTGGGGAAAAATAAAAGAATCTTGTTTTTTGTTTTTCCTCCCTACATCCTTGCCGAAAAGACAGCGTGGTGACGGTTTTTTAATTGTATGTTTCTCGGCATCACTCATCAATCTTCTATCAAATAAATTTATTACGACCTGCTTAGAGGCACCAGTCCTCGGTGACTAGGTCCAAGAAACACAATACAAATTTAAATTAAATAACAACAAATAAAACAAAAGAGAGAATGGTGTGACTGTCGCACAGCACACAACTTTCTCTTACCTTCGGTAATCGAAAGTTGTGTTCTGTGCTTGTCACACCAGATTTTTGTGTCGACATATGTTTAGTTTCCGTCGATATATTTCAATTCAAGATGAAATAAAATTTATAAACATGGGGGAAATATTTATATTTTGTTACCATGGCAACCATTTCTCCTATCTTCTCTATGAAGTACAAGAGTAAAGTGTGCTTCAAACAATTTTGAGGGCAAAACGAGAATAAACATTTGAAAGAGCATCTAATAATTGATATTTAAATTTTAATCAAAATCGTTAGAGCGAATTTTGGGAAAATCGAAAAAACTGAAAAGTACATCAGTAGAGTACTAGTACTCTTGGGCTGATTTTGATTAAAAGCTTATTTTCATGCTCCCGGGGGGTGTTTAACTTATATATAAAATTTCAACCTCATAATTCATTCCATGCTTAAAATTGAACACAGACAGACAGACCATGTCGCGAAAACCACTATGGGGGGAGGTGGGGCTGGGGTGGGTTGGCCAAACGGGCTGTGTGTGTGTGTGTGGGGGGGGGGGGGGGGTGGGGGGGGGCCCGGAAAAAAAAAAAAAAATAAAAAGAAAAAGGGAAAGGGGGAAAAAAAAAGGGGTTTTTTGGATTCAGGGGACCTCAAAATCTCGACATTTGACATGAATCTAATACTTTCTCTCTATATATACTAACATATATAGGTAAGAGAAAGTAAAAAACTGGTTTAACTCTAATGGCGGATAAATATTTGGGGCCTATGAGTTTGTTTTAGGTTCGAAAATTAATTTGCCCATTTTCTAGAGATCTTCTCTTGCTCAAGTGACATTGAAGTATTAATCAGAATTTTTTCTTACTTTCCCTACTCCTGGTGGCGACCAATTTTAAAAGACAATTATGAATCTTTAATCCTAGGATCTATTAATTTTAAATTTTAACTTAAAAGAACTTTTTTTTTATTATTTTAAAAATAATCCTAATTATACAAGAATTTCCTTCAATTTTTTTTCCTCTCTCTCTCTCGCTCTCTCCTAATATTAATTCAACGTTGAACGTTTTTCCTCAGGGCA
Source organism: Euborellia annulipes (assembly GCA_023213315.1). Lineage (NCBI taxonomy): Eukaryota > Metazoa > Arthropoda > Insecta > Dermaptera > Anisolabididae > Euborellia > Euborellia annulipes. The sequence goes on from JAKCPI010003353.1 coordinate 11,726, forward strand.
TGAAAGTCAAATAATGAATTTTCATACATATATCCTTCAATTAAGTATACATAAAAGTATTCATATCTTCCATCGGTTAACTGTTATGAATATTCATTATTCAAAAGAATGATCTCCTTCCTTCTTCCCTTTCCTTCTTCTTCATTTATGGCGGCCACATCGTCTGAGATGGGCCGTAAGGGAAAACGAATTGAAATCGTAAGATAACAAACCAAGAAAAAAATCCCTTTTTACCTAAATATATATTCAAATTAAATATTGTTTAATGGAATTAAAAATATGGAAATGACATGGAGATTCTTTTCATTTCAAAATATGTAGGCCTAAGTCTACAGTATGTAGAAACTTGATAAGATTTTCAAATTTCGTATGTAACTGTATAGTTCTGAAAATTTCAAACTAAATTCAACAATTTATTTTTATTTTTTTTGGCATTAATCCTGTCCTAACTTATGTAAGCTGATAGTAAATTCCTATAATATATAAACATTGCATTCCTCGGATTGGGAATTCCTGGCCACTAACACAAGAAGCGAGATCTCTACTCCTCAACTACTGAATAACAGCTCAATTATTATTTTTTGCATAAATAAATAATTTCAAAAATATATAAAGAATTTTTTTTCATTTTTTTTTTCGAAGATTGGAATTTTACTCTTTTTTAAAAACTCGTTTATTCAAATTTCAAAAATCTGGTGTGACTGGCGCACAGCACACAACTTTCTCTTACCTTCGGTAATCGAAAAATGTGTACTGTGCTTGTCACACCAGATTTTTTGGGTCGACATGTATTTAGTTTCCGACAGTACGGTTCATTCGATTTTCAAGATGTAAAATTTATAAGTATGGCAAAATATTTATATTTTGTTACCATGGCAACCATTTCTCCTATCTTTTCTATGGAGTACAAGAGTAAAGTGGTCTTCAGAAGATTTCAATCGCAAAATGAGAATATACATTTTATTGAGAATCTAAAAAATAATTGATTTTTGAATTTAAAAAAAAAATCGTTGGAGCCAATTTTGAGAAAATCGAAAAAAACTGAAAAAGTGCATCAGTAAAGTACTAGTACTCTTTGGTCGATTTTGTTCAAAAGCTTCGTGTCACGTCCCATGAGGGTGCCTAACTTAAATATAAAATTTCAACCTCCTAGCTCTTTCCGTTCTTGAGATATTTTGTTCACAGACAGACAGACAGACACACACACAGACAGACCATGTCGCGAAAACCACTTTTTTGGATTCAGGGGACCTCAAAACGTGAAGGTCCATCAAGATCTCGACATCGAATTTTTGACATGAAACCAATACTTTCTCTCTCTATATATATTAACATATATATAGAGGTAAGAGAAAATAAAAATCATCAATTATTCGGACGTGGAGAGGTAATCTTATTTACAACTTTTAAATTTTCCCATTTCTTTAATTTTGATTATTAAAGAAAATTTTTTTCTAAATTGAAATTTCAATGTATATTTACTTCTGGCTGAAGTTTGTAAATATAAAAAAAAATTTTAGTTTTTTGTTAGTTGGCCATAAGTCCCAATGGTTGAGTTTATGTGTACGTAGAATAGCGGTTGAGATTATCATAATCATCCAAAATAAAACATATACAATACTTTTCGAATTTATCGGTCCTAAAACAACAATAAAAAATTCGAAATACTAAATTTTGTTCCAATGTAGTGTTCTAAGTGGGTAGTTTGCATTTTATCTAAAACATATTACAGTAGATCAAATGTTTGTTTTTTTCTCACTCACATTCACACAGTCTTTTCAGCAACTTAGGTCATTTAATACTTTACGATAGCCGTTAATAATTAATATAATATATTTATTGGGGGTTCAGGCATTTCTATTTAAGCCATCTGGTATCCAAATGGCTTAAATAAAATCATCGAACTGCCTGGGATCGGAATCCGTGACGTTCGGTATAGAAGGTAGGCACGCTACCAACTACACCAAGGGTGAGGGCATCAAAAGTTTTAATTATTAGAAAGAATACCTATGAAATAATTTGTATAAAATTTTATGGCATTGACAATTTTTTTTCTAAATTGATAACCCTCCTTTCCATGTTTTATTTACGTTTTCTGTTATAATTTTAAATGTTTGAATAGCTAATGATGATAATGAGTTTGAATAATTAATTTCAACTTTAAAAGTTTAAATATTGCAAAAATTGGGGAAAATATAAGATGGCTTATTAAATTGTTGAAATGATAGGTCCACCAAACAAAAGTTATTGAATCAATTTTCTTAAATATCATTATTACTACAGTATTATTTCGAAATTTATTTATTTAAGTTCTTTGTAAATTACTATCGTTTCATTGCTTGCTCTTTTGCCAAGTTCTTCATAATCGACTTTATATTTATTATATTTAATAAGTTGAAAAGCAAACTTCGTTAAAAAAAATACTCTATTCCAGTATTTCCCCTTATGGAAAGGTTTCCATGGTGCCAGGAAGTTGAGAGACCTCGCTCATTGCCAATATATTTCCGGAAGCGTTTTCCTAATTAACTTCCGGTCGGTTGTTGGGTAACAAGCGTATTCTTTCTTCTACCTCCTCCATCTTCTCTCAATGGCTAGTTATCACCTTTTCATTCAGAGTTATATTCCTACTCGTCTTTTTTAAGCAGCCAGCCAATAACATCTTCTTTTATTAATAACCAGCTCGCCCTGAGGACGTTTATCCCAATTATTTCTTGTACCAAGTGTGAAATTCATCCTCTCCCTTTCATTCAATCAATCTTTAACTTCTTTTTATTCCATACCAAACTTTTTATTCGGAGTCAAAAAAATTCATTTAATATTAAAATATTTTCTCTTCTATTTAGAAATCTATCAAGGGTTTGTTTAGAGACTAGAAATAAATCTAATAAAGCAAACAAACAAAAATAGATTAATAAATAATTTTTTTAAGTAAACATACATTTAAGAAAAGCTGAGTTTCTTGTAAGAATTTTTTTTTTTTTTATTTAATCGTTATGAAATATAAATAAGGTATAAAATTTTTAATAAGTTTATTTCTTTGATCTGAGTTACTGCTGGAAACGAAAAAAAAGAAAGAAATGGCGTTACATACTTTAAAGAGAAAGAAAATAATTTAATTTTAATCAAAAGTTTTGCAATTTTAAGGTGATAATTAATAATACTAGTCTCAGATGGTAGGAAATCTTTAGATGACGTATATTCAAAACATCACAATCTATAATCTCTGCTCTCTAAATTTTTAAAATTATTGTTGTTTCTCAATTAATATTTCAAATTTCATATATTAAACAAAAAAAAAAAAATTTAAGTTAATGGTGCAATCATATCAAAAAATATTGTGAAAGAGAGTTGACATTTTTTGATTAATCTATTCTAATTTCAAGTTCCGCTAATGACAACAGTGACTTATGTAAGAAATATTTGGAGTGTGAAAAAAATAATTAAAATCGTTATTACATATTCACAAGTGTAACACATTTATTTCCACCTACTTGGAATTTTATTTGTTAAGGTTATTTGATCATAATGTCTTTTAGAATTATACTTTCCTTTTTAAGGTTGTTCGGACATTAAAGCACTTTGGTAGATTAAAAAGCTAATTTTTTAATATGTTATTAATCACTATCAAATACGTATAAAATAAAATTTTGAAGCAGATCTGACACAGGGTTATCGTGTAATTAATTTTTTAAAAAATTGAAATTTAACATGTAGCCTATGGGAAATAACGACGAAATTCACACATATCGAATTATATAGGCATCTGTGCAAATGATACAAAAACAAAAAAACTTACATTTTATTAATTCACTTCCGAGGAATACGTTAAAAATAAAACCAAAAGTTTCTGCCGACCGCTTTTAAAGATATTTTAACAAGAAAGTCAAAAAATTCTCCAAAATGACAGTCGCTAATATTTAAAAATAATGAATTCTCGAGAGTCAGACCAGTCTGGCAACGTCGCATAGCATAAGTGTCTTATCTCTATGTCAGATACATTTTTTTTTTCAATTTTACAATATTTTTTCTCGCAAATCGTCCATTGTGTTTAAACTGATTTGCATTAAACATTGTAATATATTAAATAAAATAAAATTTAAGGCGTTTAAGATTTAAAATAGATAGTTGATGAATGCAATGTTGCCAGTTCTATATTACGTGAAAAACTGCTCGAGTCAAAAGTCATTCATTTATTATTTTTGGTAATTAAATTATTAACTTAATCCAATTATAAACTATGATAGGTCACGACTAAATTATAATAAGGAATTTTGGCATTCAAATTTTTAATTTTATTTAAAAAAAAATTTAGATTCTATTATGACTTACGATGTACTATCCGAACAACCTTAAATACTATAAAAGTAATAAAATATTTATCAATAAAGTTTGATCTAATTTTTCTTTATAAAATTTGCAAAATATCTATTTCAATATTTTACAGAGCAGAAAATTTTTTTTGAACTAAAATTTCATATTGAGACTTGTTGCTCAATGAAAATGATGTGAGCCCCAAACCTCTTCTGAAACAACAATATTATTACAGAATTAAATATTATTACGTAGTTACGAGTTTAGTTGGAATAGCTCTGCCTTCTACCCCTCTTCCAGCAAATTTACACACTGAGTTTCTGCTCTCATATGAAATTAGGAATTTAAAAGCGATGTGCTAAATATTTACGGGATCATTTATTTATTTACGCGTTTTTCGGGTGCAGCAACTCCTAGGCCATCTTGCATATCACAATTTTTACTTTATCTTACTATATATATAAGAGAAAGAAAGTATTGAATTCATATCCAAAAATGTGGATCCCGCAATATAGTCTGTGTTCAATTTAAAGCAAGAAAGATGTATATACTGGGTACATATGAGCTATGGGGTAGAAATTTTATATTTAAGTAAGAGCTTTTAAATAAAATCGGCTAAAATGTACTAGAACTTTACTGATGTACTTTTTCAGTTTTTTCAATTTTCCCAAAATTAGTTATAACGATTTTGATTAAAATTCATAAATCAATTATTTTTTAGATGCTTTTTAAATGTATATTCTCATTTTGCTTTCAAAACTGTTTGAAGCACACTTTACATGTGTACTTCATAGGAAAGAGAGCCCGCGGGCTTGGTAACATCCATCAAGATATGAACTTGTTCCATTCAATTTTGGTTTGTAGATGAGAATTTTTACTTTTTTAAATTTAGTTCGCCTAGCCAGAAAGTTCCTTTCTGAACACTTCCCCCTCCCCCAAAAAAATCTTGCAATTAACCATTCTATCGAGCCTTGATTGGTTTCCAATAAAATAAATTGAAAAACTGGATACAGAGATTTAATAGATTAATCACATAAGTCGAAGTACCTACTGTACAGTACTATTATATTATATATCAATATAGCCTTAATATTAATTAGTACTCCAAGTTTTTTAAAACTACACACTTATATACGTAGATTTTTATTTAAAAAAATATATATTCTCAATTTTATTAAATCTTTGGTTTCTCTGGGTCGGCAACATATTTTAAGTCGACAATTATTTTTCCTTAAATAATTTTTTAAAAATTTTACCAAGAGCCCCATCAGACTTTTATAAACATAATTCTTACAATTTTACAAGTTACAACTATAATTATAAAAATTAAAATATATATACCTATATTCAATACATTGTTTTTTTCACTATAAAAATGAAAAGGCGGCAGTCTTATTTAATTAAGTACTATAATAGATTTTATGAAGTTGGCCCCACGTTGGGCGCCATTTATAATAGATGTGATGAAGTTGGCCCTTTATCGGGTGGATGAAGTTGGCCCTTGATCGGGTGTCGTTTATAATAAATATTATGCAGTTAGCTCCAGGATTGGATGCTATTTATGATGAATTTTCGTTTCCCGTTGCCAAATTGTCGTTGAAGATGGTTGATGGTGGGGGAAGGGTTCACACGCACACACACCAAATGACAACACGAAATTTTTGATTTAACAATTATTAATTAACACGTAATTGGTTTAATTCTTCTTTAAAATGATACAGTAATAATATGAATAACGATAAAAATGTATAACAGGTAACAAGTTGAAGAAACGTAAAAAAATATTTTAATTAGATAAAAAAACTGGGTCATTAATTAACCAGAAAAAAATTATTAATACATAAGGGTTATGTAATAAAAAAAATATAATAATATTGACAAGGGCTGTCGTATTAATTTTGCAGGACGCAAAAATATTGTGAATAACCAATATGACTTTACAAGGCGAGAGTCACAAAGCAATTGAATTGTGCTCGTGTCGTTCGCATGAGGCGACGGAAATTTTATACAAAAGTCGTTAAAAATACGTTAGAAAAATTTTAGAGAAAATAAACGAATTTTCTACTTGAGAAAAATAAATGAATTAGATTAAATAAAAAAAAATAAAAAATAATATTGGGAAATTAGAATTGGAAATAAAATTAAATTAAAATAATTAATTTGCCGGTTACAGTACCTACTTTATTTTATATAAATCTATCCAATTTCAAACCCACCATTTTTAAAAAAAATTCTTTTGAAAAAAATTGTTTTTTTTTTCACACCGGCAAAAACTTTGCTCGAAATTTTGAAGATGTTTTTCTGCAAATAAGACTTATATTGAAAAAGGGATGAGAAGTTTTGCACAAATAATGGGCTATTCAATAATTTTGTGGGAAGTTTAAAAAATTTTAAAAATTTTTCTCCATCCATCGCAAAAAGTTTATTCGATTATGAAATGTACAATATTTTTCTGTAGTGATCAATATTCAATATTTTACACAAAAACCTAGCTCAATATTTTTTCACAAAATTTTGAACGACATTTTTGCCAGTGTTTAATAAATGAAATTTTTATTTGATTCAATAAAAATAAAATATAAATTTTGGGCAGGCTAAAGAGCCACACAATTTGGACAATATGGAGCTGTCGAGTAGCGGGTTGCCGACCTCTGCTATAACCTATACAATTTCCGGCAAATTAATTCTTACCCCTTTATTATTTTTTACTTATTCGGTTTGTTAATCAAATTGGAAATGTAAATTTGTTCTCTCAAGAAAGTGGACAATTGTCCCTTGGACTATATAAACAGAGTTGTTGGTTCTTGAGTAGCTAGCTAACTATCAACATCATTCTTTTTTTTTTTTATAATATATTCCAATATGAATATTCATTTTGAATTTTTTTTTCAAATGGTGAATAATATTATTTTAAGAGAGCTGTATAAGCAAGTGTTCTTTTTCCACCCATCCGCACGTTGGAGGTTAAGAGAGAAAAGAGGGGGTGGGGGCATAGGGCAACTCGAAGCAAAGAAGATGGATGTATATACATCCAACCAATAGAGCAACAAGGAAAAAGGGGGATCAATGTGCGTGCCATGTTTATTGAGGTGGATGGAGGTGGTGGTAGTGGAGGCAGACACTTGTTGGGAGATGTGGGAGATGGCGGATGGGAGGCTCCGTTACCTGGATACCGCGCCCACCCACGCTGCTGCGGCGCCCGCCCCGCCATTGCCTGCTTTATTAAGAGCTCGTTTAATCATTTTTTTTTTTAAATTACTAATGGAAATTTGATTTAGTTTCTTTCTTTTTTTACTTTCTCTCGTATAGAGAAAGTTATGTAATCGTAAAAAAATTCGACTTCGAGATTTTGATGTTTCTCCACGTTTTAGACCTCCCTGAGTCCAAAAAAACCATTTTTGGCATTATGTCTGTGTGTGTGTGTGTGTGTGTGTGTGTAAACACGATTGCTTAAAACCAAAGCGCTAGCGACGAAATTTGGTATATGCTCCTTACACTAAAATTGTAGATTTCTATCAACTTTTGAGTAAATATCTCACTTGAAGTAGTGGTTTACTTAAAAATTTTTCAAATTTTGAAATTCTCAATTTTTTTTTGTTATATTATGATAAAATACTCTATTTTAAAAAGTTTTTATTTTTTGGCATTTTTGCGAAAACTGAATAGTTTTTGAAATAATCACAGAAGAAATAGAAAATATTCGTTAATTTTGATAAAAAATCAAAACAAAATCATACAGGTGTCATTAAAAAAAGGGTAAATATAAACAAATGAATTTGTGAAACAAATGAATTTGTTTATATTTACCCTTTTTTTAATGACACCTGTATGATTTTGTTTTGATTTTTTTGTCAAAATTAACGAATATTTTCTATTTCTTCAGGATTATTTCAAAAACTATTCAGTTTTCGTAAAAATGTCAAAGAATAAAAACTTTTTAAAATAGAGTATTTTATCATAATATAACAAAAAAATTGAAAATTTCAAAATTTTTGAAAAAACTTTTTAAGTAAAGTACTACTTCCAAGTGACGCATTTACTCCAAAAGTTGATAGAAATCTACAATTTTAGTGTAAGGAGCATATACCAAATTTTATCGATCTAGCTGCTTTGGTTTTTAAGCAATCGTGTTCACACACACACCCAGACGTAATTCCAAAAGAATATACGAGAAAGTCTCGGGGAAGTCAATCCTCATATTTTTATATAGGCCTATATATTTATATGGGCTCTATATATAGTGTAATTTAATATGCAGTATATGTGAGAGAGAAGTAATTAATTTTTTATTTTATTGAATCATATATCGGGATTATTTAGGTATAACAGTATTTTCCTAAAATGAATAATTGATAATGAAGGCTATCAATATTTTTAAAGATAGATTATAGATATCTTGGAGAGCTGACCCAGGACCTCTAACATAAAGTAATCACTCAAGCAACCCAAACTTTAATGAGAAGTAAAATAAAAGCAGGATAGGATAGAGATTCTTGGTTATATTCTCAGGAAATTGACGGCTCATCACAGTAACGAACAAATCTTCATTATGATTTGTCAAAATGTGATGATTTTTTGATTCTTTGATAAATTTGAAAATAAAGTAAAGTTAAATTCAAGGTTCTGGTTTCATTCATCTTCTATCAGGGGTCGGCAACATTTTCAACCAACTATCAAAAAGGCTGGCCATGTTTTAGACTTTAAAAGATACTTAAACTCAAAAGTCAAGGCTAAGTAGCTTAACTCAAGGCGAGCTACTTGTTCATGAATGAAGAAATCATAGAGAGAAGCAGTTTTCCAACTCCTGCCTCTGCGGGTATACATTTAAGTTAAAGGATAATTTGTTACTGGGGACTTGAGGGGGTTGAATTGTTTTAAAGGACTCTTTTTGAAATTCATTTCGAGGCTTTCTAGTTTAAATAATATTAATGACAAATGAAAATACCATAAAATCAAGACGCTATTTTCTTTTCTACTGGAAGATGAGATGAGGAGAGGTGCTACCCTCCCCTTTCCCCTCTCGCTCTGGTTGCACCAGTGTAAATGGAATTTTAAAACGTTAATATTTGAATAAGATATTGGTAGGTATTCAAAAATAATTGATTCGACTTAACTGGTCACATTGTATTTAACAAGACTGTGAGTGTGTTTTTTATTGGTATTTTTAAAATTTCTTTCTTTTTACTTTCTCTTAAATTTATACAGTATATGAAATATAAAGAGAAAGTATTGTTTTTTAGTCTTTCGCTGTCTTAGGCCATTTATGCCCAATTGCACCGCCCAATTTAAGTATGACTTAAAAATAAGTATCAACAACCTGGCAACGTTGTAAATTTTAGTGATATTCTGCTGATTTATTTGTGATTTAATATTATAAGACTTAAACGATACTGTTATTTATTAATAAATATATATTGGGGGTCCTGGCATCTTTATTCTCGCCATTTGGGTCTTGAAACATGATTTTATTTTCAATCAGAGAACGTGTTATCTTAGCAACGAGCGTGGTTAGTAACGGATGACAATGAAAGTGTGTTAAATTTTATACTTAACCCCAAATATTTAAGCCCTCGATTTCGGGGGCTTAGCAATGACTTAATCCAAA
>JAKCPI010003355.1:0-48403 GCA_023213315.1 Euborellia annulipes
TGATTGATTGAAAGAATTTATTTTGACTAATTTACAATAAAATAAACAAAAATTGGGGGGCTTACAATGATCAGGGGAGGGATACTAATTCTAAAACTTAAAACTAACATCACAGATAAAACATCCCTAAAATCCTAATACAATGTATGTTTTTGTGGTTTCAGTGTTGCCACTTTGACCACTGATGTGCGGGGGGAGGGCTCTGTCTTGTGGGACGCTGTAAGAGAAAGAGAGAGAAGGGGAAAATTATTTATTAAAAAACCCCTTTGCGGCGTCACCGTAGGGATCTGTGATCCTTCCGGTGTGACGTTTGCCGTATGGCTTTGCATCGGCGTCTTCGGCGATCCTCTTGATGACGTCTTCTTGGTTGCTCTTCATTCTTGCGGTGAAGCGGATGTTGAGGTTCTCCACATACTATACCCCTTAAAATGTGTACTTCTAAGAAATGATAATTATGTGAGAACTCTTTAGTTATACATTGACTAATTTTTTAGACAATCAGAAACATAAATCAACAAAACAAAATTTATATTGATAAATAAATAGGAGTGAAAAATCGACTTACTTGTTAGCGAAAATTCATGATTTTTTTTTTTACATTAGGTTTTCTTAAAAAATGGATTAATTTTTGAATATTTGTCATAATTTATTGAATAAATTTACTTAATAAACAATCTAAATAAAATAAACTCACAAAGCAGAAAGTGTTAATAGACGTTATTCGGGGTCTTTAAGAGTATTAGAATAGAAAAAATCAGGATAACTGCTCAAAATAAAGATGGAGAAAGTGAATGTGGTGATTTTAGCATATTAACTTTTGTTAATTAGTCCTTAAAAGGACTTTTTTTTAAGGAGCATAATTTTTGTAAGAAAGAAAGGTGATTAAAAAAAAAATGGTGTTAGCCCTGAAAAGGGCTTTTGTTTTCTTGAAGAATTTGTTGTTTGCTTGAAGATATCTCTTGCGCTGAATTGTAGGCTTGTAACATATTTCATCTGACTTATTTTTGTTAAAAGCAAAGAATATAAAGAGCCCTGAAAAGGGCTTTTGTTTTTCTTGAAGAGATCTCTTGCGCTGGCTTGTAGTGTTGTATTTCTTCTGACTTGATCTTCACTGTGTCTTGGTCCCATATGAATCGTGAGAGACAGGCTCGGTTGTATTTATAACTTTCGGCTAGAATCACGTGATTGGCTGAGGCAGTTGGGTAGCTCCTCCCACCGCCCTAGTGGTATTTTTTGGAAAGCTGGCTCTCAGAGCTACTAATCACCTCTCTATTTTGCCAGCCAACTTGTTGATTTTGTGTTCCCATATTGAAGAAATTTGATTATAATTAATTTTCCAAAAAATTCAAGAGATTCAAACATATACATTCATATTTACATACATAAATACATTTTTTTTTATTTAAATAAAAAAAAAAAACAGAAAAAAGGAAGGAGATTAATAATAAAACCAAAGGAAAGTAGATAAATTAAAATTAGAGAAAGTGAATATGGTGATTTTAGCATATTAACTTTTGTTAATTAGTCCTTAAAAGAACTTTTTTTTAAGCAGCATAATTTTTGTAAGAAAGAAAGTTGATTTAAAAAAATGGTGGGGCGAGATATTTGGAGATGATTTAATACGTTTGGTTAACAAACGTGCCAAGGAAATACGTTTAATTTTTTTTTTTTTTATTGAGGTTTGACTACGAGGCCATACCTTACCATATGTACATGTATATACAATAATCCATATCAAAAATTTTACATTGTAAATAAATTCCGTTATAAAAATATAGTATGTACAAAAGTATAGTAAATATAAATGTATATACTCCCTATTACAAAAACATTTTAAAACAATAGATTTATAAAATAACATTATAAGACAACACTATAGAACAACATTGTAAAATAACACTATACAATAACATTATAAAACAACACTTTACCAATAAAGTTTTATCAAAGTGGTACATGGATACGAAGAAAATAGCTATAAGACAGATGCGGATTTAGATCTGTATATTGCAGGTTTTGATGAATTGGCAGATGGCTTTCACTATTGTCTCACGTGGGTTCTTTACTATTTCAATAAGTGAAGGAGGGTCCCGGAAGTGCGGCTCTATTGTCTGTATTAGGGTTCTTCTCTGGGTCGTGAGAATAGGACATTTCATACGTTTAATTGATAAACGTGAATTTTAATGGTTAAATGTAAGAAAGTTGATAAAATAAATATGGAGAAAGTGAATGTGGTGATTTTAGCATATTAACTTTTGATAATTAGTCCTTAAAAGGACTTTTTTTAAGGAGCATAATTTTTGTAAGAAAGAAAGGTGGTAAAAAAAATGGTGTTAGCCCTGAAAAGGGCTTTTGTTTTCTTGAAGAATTTGTTGTTTGCTTGAAGATATCTCTTGCGCTGACTTGTAGGCTTGTAACATGACTTGATCTCCACTGTGTCTTGGTCCCATATGAAGAGTGAGACACTGGCTCGGTTGTATTTATAACTTTCGGCTAGAATCACGTGATCACGTGATTGGCTGAGGCAGTCTCGGTGCAAGCAGTGAGCTAACTTTTATTGTGAATGGAGGGGGAAGGAGGTATAGCGGGGGGACCTCAGTTTGTTTTTTCATGCGTTCGAGACGAATAGAAAAAATATTTTTTGCCTCCGCAATATATTTTTAATTCAAAATGAATGAGCATTTAAGGCAATGGGCGAGATATTTGGAGGTGATTTAATACGTTTAATTAACAAACGTGCCAAGGAAATACGTTTAATTGATAAACGTGAATTTTAATGGTTAAATGTAGGAAAGTTGATAAAATAAATATGGAGAAAGTGAATGTGGTGATTTTAGCATATTAACTTTTGATAATTAGTCCTTAAAAGGACTTTTTTTAAGGAGCATAATTTTTGTAAGAAGGAAAGGCGGTAAAAAAAAATGGTGTTAGCCCTGAAAAGGGCTTTTGTTTTCTTGAAGAATTTGTTGTTTGCTTGAAGATATCTCTTGCGCTGAATTGTAGGCTTGTAACATATTTCATCTGACTTATTTTTGTTAAAAGCAAAGAATATAAAGAGCCCTGAAAAGGGCTTTTGTTTTCTTGAAGAGATCTCTTGCGCTGGCTTGTAGTGTTGTATTTCTTCTGACTTGATCTTCACTGTGTCTTGGTCCCATATGAATCGTGAGAGACAGGCTCGGTTGTATTTATAACTTTCGGCTAGAATCACGTGATTGGCTGAGGCAGTTGGGTAGCTCCTCCCACCGCCCTAGTGGTATTTTTGGAAAGCTGGCTCTCAGAGCTACTAATCACCTCTCTATTTTGCCAGCCAACTTGTTGATTTTGTGTTCCCATATTGAAGAAATTTGATTATAATTAATTTTCCAAAAAATTTAAGAGATTCAAATTATTACTACGTTACTTCCAGAACCATATATTATATGTGTACTTAATTTCAAATGGATTCATTGAAAATTGTGGATTTCTATAAAACATATACATACATATTTACATACATACATTTTTTCCATTTCATTTTTATATATATAGATAGAATAAGCTCTTGCGGCCAAATGGACAACTATTTATATAAACAATTGACATTTTCAATACCTTGGTACGCTCCAGGGGGGTCAAACTCGGTTTGTTTACATTTTTTCCATTTCAAGGGAGTGACGTCATGGAGCTCCTCCCTTTGTAAAAAATCGTTCGGAAAAACTTTAAAATATTTATACACCCAATTTTTTTAGAAAAGTGATAAAAAAAAAGGGCTAAATTAGTTTAGTCTGAAACTATAAAATTTGCAAATAAAACAAAATGAATGTGAACTAGGTTATAGACAGTCAACAAAGCTGCCAAATAGAAAAATATAAGCAAGGAGAAGAGCTTCATGACGTGGACCAATCAAAACCTGTGACCTGAAAATTGTTTGTTTACTAGTTTCTGGCCAACCGTGTATTTAAAGATCTTGGGTACGGTCTGCCCATTATAACATAACCTCACTTCGTCAGTTAAAATTATATCCTATTAGTTTTAAAGTGGAACTTTTATTTGATCGCCTCAAATTTTTTTCGTTCCTCTATCAGCATGTCGCGTTACAAGCCGTGACGTCAAAGGCCGTGACGCTACAAGTTATGACGTCACAAGCCGTGACCGCAAAAATAGGAAAGTTGAAATTTAATATATATGACGAATTATAAAAAAAATAATTGTGAGATTTAATTATTCAATTTTTAAATTGATAAAATATAATTTTTAAAATAATTTAAAAATGATTCAAATACTAAATAAATATTGTTCTCAGTTTTTAACATGCGTCTATTGATTTCCCATTTTCCAATTATTAAGTTAAGATTAAAAACGCGATTTTAATACCCTTAATTGAATAATCACTTCTCTGCGGGTTGTCTTGGGGGGGGAAAAAAAAAAAAAAAATTTCTGAAAATTTTCATTTAAACGCCTACGATCTGGAAAAAGTTTCACCTGCATCGTGGTTTCATAAAACCACACAATGTTTTATATAACCAAAATTTTAAATATGTAATAAAGTTTTAACATTCTTTTTTTTAAATTTTTAATGAACTTTTTAATCACCCTATCTTATTTTGTATATATATATATATACATATTTATAAATTCATGAATTTTTATTTAATGACTAATTCCATGATTATAAAGACACTTAGACTTTCATAACAACAAATTCTAAGTATTTTTCTCATTAAAACAAAAAAAAACAAAAAACTGTAATCTCCTCCTTGTTTTCAACTTATTGTCATTATATATATATATATATTTTAATACTCATAAGAGAAAAGGGAATATCTGCATAATAATCCTCGAATAAGCTTGGATTTTTTTTTTAAATGTTTTAATTAGAAATATAATCTGAGCTTTACTTAATAATAAAATCGGTCCAGCTAGCCACCAACCCCTTGAACAATAAAAACAACAGAGGCGCGTTTTAAAAGGAATTTGTCTGTGATTTTTTTTGAATATCCGATTATTTAATAAAATTAAAATTCTATTTTAATGCTATCATATATATTTTTTTATATCAACTTATGGAGTTTTTAACGTTAAGAGAATTTGAAATGAAAGAAAATGCAGTCAATAATTGAGCCTCTATTGAAAAATAACACTAAACACTCTTTTGGACATTTCGGCAAGGAACTACCTTGCCAGCTTCACCCCTTCAAAGCTACATTGGGCGTCAAAAATTGTGGAACACTTTGTTTCTTCTTCAAAATACTTGTTCTAATCTACCTTAATGATACTATAATTTATTAAACATTTTATATGTACAGTTCTAAGTAAATTTAACACAAATACAAACAAATACTTTTAATCAATTTATTACAATTTAAATAAAACAAAGACAAAAATATCGAAATTCTTTTATTAACGCTAAATCGCTGATATTTTAAAAAAAAAAAAAGAAAAACTCCCCCCCACCCCCACAAAAAGAAAAACCCAATATAATTTAAATTAGAAATTCTTATAAAAACAAAATTTTTAATTTATATCCATAAACATATTTAAATTATGTTGATTTGTTCCTCAAATTATTTACTAAAATGTAAATAGGGATTTGTGTTAAATTTACTTAGAAATGTCCAAGTTATTTCATATTAAATGTTTAATAAATTAGAGTATCATTAAGGTAGATTAGAACAGGGCTTCTTAAGAAGTACAAAATGTTACGTTTTGATTGAAGCTCAGTGTAAGCTTATTTATTTTTATTATTAGCTAGCCGCAAAGCCCGCCTTCAGGGGTCGTGGGATCTCTATGCCTACTATTTTTAAAAGAGATTAATAAGAAAAAAAGAATTTTTCAAATTTTCAAAAATCGAAAAAAGATAGCCATGGAGATCCCACGACCGGAAAGTTCTGAAAAGTTGTGGAATGAATAGTAGTTTGTTACAAAAATTTTCAGGAAAAACCAAAAAAAGAGGGGTTTTTTGAAAATTTGAACTGACGATCATTAAATTAATCAAAATTTACCATGAGGGGGGTTGAAGAGGTATGCATGATTTCAAAAAATGAATAAAATTTTGAAATTTTAAAATGACACAGAAAAATTATTCAAAAAAATTAATTGTATTTTTTCTTGAAAACTAAACAAAAAAAAAAAAAAAAAAATCATTGTGTGGTTTTATGAAAGCACGATGCAAGTGAAACTTTTTTCGGATCGTAGGCGTTTAACTGAAAATTTTCAGAAAATTATTCAATTAAGGGTATTAAAATCGCGTTTTTAATCTTAACTTAATAATTGGAAAATGGGAAATCAATAGACGCATGTTCAAAACTGAGAACAATATTTATTTAGTAATTGAAGATTTGAATCATTTTAAATTATTTTAAAAATTATATTTTATCAATTTAAAAATTGAATAATTAAATCTCACAATTATTTTTTTATAATTCGTCATATATATTAAATTTCAACTTTCCTGGTCACGGCCTTTGAGGTCACGGCTTGTAACGCGACATGCTGATATAAGTGCGAAAAAATTTGAGGGGATAAAATAAAAGTTTCACTTTAAAAAAGTTGAAAATCGGACCATTTTTGTAGGAGTTATGAGGAAAAAACCAAAAAAAAGAGAGTATTTTTTTTTTAATTTTAACTAATGATCAATAAAATCTCAAAATTTACCAATAGGGTTAAGGTGTACTAAAAAATATCAAAAATTGAAATTTTTCAAACCATTCGATTTGGTGTGGAATGCCCCATATGTAGATTTCTTTGAAACTAGGGGACTGGAAAATTGCGGTATCGATACCAGCTGGAGAAGGGGCCAGGGGGGCAAAGCCCACCGAAGGCGGGTGTTTATATCAATTTACTTACCCAATAATTATATATAATACATAAATCTTATCGCTCCGAAGTGACAGAAGGCTTTTTTTTGGGAGCTTAATAATAATTGGTTGTTCTCAAACAAAACAATCTGCCTTTTTTTTTTTACACTTCTGGAATGTGATAAGACTTTAGAGAAAGAAAGTTTGAAACAATTTTAATTAGTTATTAAAAATCCTGTGTGCAACACTTAAACCTGAAGAAGTATGCCCTCCTGGAGTTTTAGGAAAAGAAAACATGAATGATAATGAAGAAAATTAAATTAAAATTTTAATCCGGAAATTTCTCCCTTACCTATCAACTTTTACCATTAAATCTTTTTACTTTCCTTACTAAATAACTTTTTCGTATTTCTTTTTTTAATTATTCTTACCTATGGGTCGTTTTGATAACTTACCTACCCCAACATTAAAATAGCCTCCTATGGGGAAATACATGGTGTTTGTCCTTCAGCAATTTTAATGCTGAAGGACAAACACCATGTATTTCCCCATAGGGAAGCTGTTTTAATATTGGGGTAGGTAAGTTATCAAAACGACCCATTAGAGAGAGTAATATTGAATTCATGTCAAAAATTTGATGGAAATACACGTTTTTATGTCTCATAGTCTGTCTGTGCACGAAATATCTCAAGAACGAAATGAGCTAGGAGGTTGAAATTTTATATTCAAGTTAGGTACATCCCTGGGACGTGAGACGATGCTTTTGAACAAAATCGGTCAAAGAGTACTAGTACTTTACTAATGTACTTTTTTAGTTTTTTTCGATTTTCTCAAAATTCATTATAACGATTTTGATTAAAATTCATATTTAAATTATTTTTTAGTCACTATTTAAAATATATATTCTCATTTTGCCATTGAAATCTTTTGAAGCACATTTTACTCTTGTACTTCATAGGAAACCCGAGTAAAAATGATTAAAAATAATCGAGGGATCCACACGCCAGCAGCAGGTCTGCATAGTAAACCTTGAGGGACACACAGGGATACACACGCCCGTACCAGGGACACACTCAGTAGATCTAAAGTGATCAGAAGAAAAATGTGTGCCCCTGGTGTGGACGTGTATATCACTGGTGTGGACGTGTATATCACTGTTGTGGACGTGTATATCCCTGGTGTGTCCCTCAAGGTTCCCTATGCAGACCTACTGCGGGCGTGTGTATCTCTCGATCATTTTTAATCATTTTTATTCGGGAAGATAGGAGAAATGGTTGCCAAAATATAAATATTTTTCTTTTTATAAATTATATTATTCAACGACGCAAACTAAATATATGTCAACACAAAATAATCTGGTGTGACAAGCACAGAACACAACTTTATATTACCATTTTAACGAAACTTTTAGTTTAGATCCAGTAAATTAACAATCAAACACACATAAACGAGTAGATCTATTCTTGGACTGCTGAAGAGGGTGTTATATTCAAAGAAGACAAAACAATTTAAAAAATTTATTTTCAGAGTATGGATTTGTCCTTATATAAATATATTATTAAATATTAATATGAACGAAAAATATAATTGTAATTGCTATCTGACGCCTATTATTATTATATCAGATTAATGAGGATATTTTATACTAATAAAAACGAATTTCGTATGTTTTGGGCGATTCATAATGTGTATTTCAAGAGTTCTTGGCTCTGATGACGGCATTTTGTGGCCGAAACAAGTCCTATTGCGCATACTTGTCAGCCAAGCCAAAATACTCTAAAAATAAATCAAGATAATTTTTTTTTTAAATTGTTTTGTCTTCTTTGAATATAACACCCTCTTCAGCAGTCCAAGAATAGATCTACTCGTTTATGTGTGTTTGATTTTTATATTACCAAAGGTAAGAGAAAGTTGTGTGCTGTACAACCAGACTACACCAGTTTTTCCACAAACAAGATGAAATCTTCCTCATAAGATAGGAAACTTGTTTAAACTCTCCCCTTTATAGAATCCCCCTTAATAAGAATGGTCACTTGTTACAAAAAAAAAAAAAAAAATAGACGACATTATTTGCATCCAAAACGAAATTTTTAAATCATCTTGTGAATGAGAAATGTACAGACATTAAATATTCACCCCAAGTAGTCTTAAAAGGGATTTCAAATCGGGATTTTCTTCTATTTTAAGTTTAAATTTAATATTTCTTTTTTATTTTTTTAAATAATTAGCATCGGTTAAGTTTATATGACCTAAGATAGCGAAGACTTAATAAAATAATCCAGGTTTATTTTTATAGTATATAGATACATAGAATAAGTACATTCAAATTTGGTACATTTTGTTTTATTTTATTTATTAATAAAATATTATTCTTGAATAAATATTTTATTTATTCAATAAATAACGCAACTATGAAATCCGTCACCCTAAATTTTGCCTTCCCGGACCCTCTAAAACGGGCCCCTTTATACGTAATTACCTATATACTGTATATAATTCGCTGTCTGTCTGTATATCACGCTCTATTTGGACAACTTCCAGTTAGAATTCCGAAACGAAATTTTTTATGCTTAAAAAGGACCTTCTAGGGATTACAGGAAAATTATTTTCATCCCGAAATGTTTATAACCAGAGAGCGGATTTACATGTTATTGCATTTTTTTGTTTGTTAATAGATAGCAATATGAATTTTGGTATCTATACGAATTACATATTTTAGAACCTATCTATCAAATCCTATAGTACATGAAAATGCACGTTTTGGGTGTTATTGCATGAAATTCCATTTTTATTGCACGAATTCAGTTTTGTTCTATATATTTTTTTTAATTACGATTACCAAAATCCTGATGGAACTGTTAATTATTGTAAATTACAATAAATCCTTCATCTCAGAATCGATTTAATTAGATAAATACTTACATTGTTTAAATTTTTTAATATTTTTATCAATTTTTTTTGATTTTGAACGAAATGAAGTTTTTACTGCATGAAAGGATAGATTTTATTGCACGAATTAATACATGTTTATAACTTTTTGAGTTATTAATTCCTAAAGTTACGTTTTCTCCCATAGGAAATGTATAGAGAAATATTTATGTATTCTTTGCATTTATATATTCTATGAATGTAAACAAATTTGACTGGACAATCTGTCTTCTTCCCAAAACCTCAATCTTCAGACTTTCAAGTCTAACCTCAACACATCTTCTCAGTTCCCGCAGTTGAGTTTCCCCTTTATGCTTCTCCTTTTGTTTTTATTTTCTTCCTGGCTGCATGTGACTATTGGTCATTATAGGTCTTCGGACCTTATCACCCATTCCAAAAAAAAAAAAATCCTCACTGAATTGGAATAGTAAAGATAATTTTTTTTTTTTTTTTGCCTTATAACTCTGGATTTTATTATGTTGTTTGATATTAGTTTACTTTTGAATTTTTCATTTTTGAGAGTATGTTTCTTTTGAGCATTTTTCTTTCGGACTATTTTGTTTATAAGATGTATTTTGTATTGTGTGTATTTTGTATTATTATATTTTGTATTTATTGTATTTTCTATTTGTGTATTTTGTGGATGTATACAGAATGTAACTGTGGTATGACTGCGGGCCGAAAACCAATAAATGAAAAAAATATTATAATATTAAACAGAAATTAAAGATAAACTTTGTGATCCCTCAGTAAATGATTGTGATTTCCAAAAAATTTTTTTTTAAACACTCACACTTTTTTCCCATTCACCCTCACATTCACACAGTCTTTTCGGCAACTTAGGCCATTTAAGACTTTTTACGATACCCGTTATTTGTAAATATATCTATTGGGAGTCCAGGCATTCTTATTTAAGCCATTTGGTGTGAAAATGTCGAGATTTTGATGTTTTGAGGTCCTCTGAGTTCAAAAGATTTTTAAGTTTATGTTTCGATATGTTTGTATAAATAATTCACTATTTTAGTCTATTAACAATGTCAATGGCGTGTGTTTATTTTTATTTTTTTTTTTGAACAACAGAATAAGAAGGTTATGGGAGTAAATCAACACCCAACGCAACGTATTTGAATTATTCAGTTTACTCGAGTGATTGGGCTTGACCACACCGCCTCTCCCTCACCTGTAGCTGAAAGGAGAGAGCGAGAGGAGAATCGATGAATTATAAAACGTGACTATAGTCTATAGATGGCACTCGGTGTTATTTACTAGCAACGACGGTTAAATTTTAAAACCACCCCCCCTTGTGGGGTGGGGCTTAAACGGTTTTGTACGCCTGCTGCATCGTAAACTACACCCCCCCCCCTCCTCTTTCTCTATGCAGAGAACCGATAGATAAAACCTAATAATAGTTATGCACATTTGTCGAAATTCAAACAGACTATATAATATATACAAACAAGATTGAAATCTTAACGAGTATTTGGGCTATTCACAATTATAGTCTTTAAAAAAAGTTATCTTAAATGTGAATAAATATATGTTTCAATTCTATTTGCGTGTTGGAGTGTTTAGAATACTTGAATTAACGTTTAGAAGTAATAATATTTTTTAATACTTAGGCTTAATATTATTAAATCCAAAAATAGCATTTTTATTTTATTCAAAGTGGTATTAAAAGTAGCTTTTATCCATTGAAATATTTTTAAATGGAAACTTTTATTTGATCGCCTCAAATTTGTTCGCTCTTCTATCAGCATGTCGCGTGTGACGCTACGAGCCATGAAACGTCACAAGCCGTGACAACAAAAATAGGAAAGTTGAAATTTAATATATATGACAAATTATAAAAAAAATAATTGTGAGATTTAATTATTCAATTTTTAAATTGATAAAATATAATTTTTTAAAATAATTTAAAATGATTCAAATCTTCAATTGTTAAATAAATATTGTTCTCAGTCTTTAACATGCATCTATTGATTTCCCATTATCATTCCCATTTTCCAATTATTAAGTTAAGATTAAAAAACGCGATTTTAATACCCTTAATTGAATAATTTTCTGAAAATTTTTAGTTAAACGCCTACGATCCGAAAAAAAAGTTTCACTTGCATCGTGGTTTCATAAAAACACACAATGTTATTTTTCTATCAGCATGTCGCGTTACAAGCCGTGCTCACAAGAATGACGTCACAAGCCGTAACGACAAAAATAGGAAAGTTGAAATTTAATATATATGACGAATTATAAAAAAAATAATTGTGAGATTTAATTATTCAATTTTTAAATTGATAAAATATAATTTTTAAAATAATTTAAAATGATTCAAATCTTCAATTACTAAATAAATATTGTTCTCAGTTTTTAACATGCGTCGATTGATTTCCCATTTTCCAATTATTAAGTTAAGATTAAAAACGCCATTTTAATACCCTTAATTGAATAATTTTAAACGCCTACGATTCGAAAAAAAAGTTTCACTTGCATCGTTGTTTCATAAAACCACACAATGATTTTTATCCATAATTAATTTTCTAATAAGAGAAAATTAAAAATAGGACACCGTAGTTAATTTTTAATAAAACTATTGCACATTATCTCTGTAATAAATCAAATAAATTAAATTGAATAAGTTTTAAATTTAATTTAATTAATTAAATAAAAAAAAAGTTCAAATTAACGTCATAAAATTCTCACACTGAAATTAAAAAAGGAAAAAAAAACTCTAATTAAGATCCCTCATTCGATGAATTACGGCACTCAAATAAAAGGAAGAAAAAAAAAAACTCTAGATTTCTTAGCTACGTATCTTAAATAATTTCAAGTCCGAACGTCATCAAATTTTTTTTTCTTCTCTGACAAACAGAGAAAGACAATTTTATTTCTAGAGAGAAAGATAAGACTTTTCACTAAGGGTTTTATTTTAAAATAAAGAAAAAAAAAAAAAGAATAGTTCTATTAAAATAGCGTCATTTAATAAAATTTAGAGAATAGAGTTTTTAAGATCGTAACATACATTTGTAAGAATTTGTCAAATTGAAATTAATTCAATAAAATTATTCTATTCTGTAGTCTGTTGTGACTGGTCACACCAGATTTTTTGTGTTTACTTAATTATTTTATATTCTTTGAGCATTTTATTCCAGCTCAATTTCTCTCTCTCCTTTTTTCATTTCCTTTCAGTGAAAAGATTATGAATGAACGAGGAAAACTTGTCTCTCTACATCCCCTTGTTGAAAACAACGAATTAAGGAGAAAAACTTGTCTCTCTACATCCCCTTGTTGAAAACAGAACGAATTAAGGAGAAAACTTCTCTCTCTATCCCCTTGTTGAAAACAGAACGAATTAACGAGCTTCTTTTAGCTGCAAAAACGATAGCGTTTTAAGTGGCCTCGAGAATAAAAAAACAATACATAATAAAATTTAATAATTTTATTTTCTTTGAGCATTTTATCTCAGCTCAAATTTGACAAATATTCATTTGAAGTTAAATTAAAAATATTAAAGAAAAGATGAATATTAAAGAAAAATGTAGAAAGGAAAAAAAATTATAAGGGAACCTCAATTTTCCTCTCTCCTTTCTTCATTTCTTTTCAGTGAAAAGATTATGAATGAGGAAAACAAGTCTCTCTACATCCCCTTGTTGAAAACAAAACGAATTCACAAGCTTTTTTTTTAGCTGCAAATACGAATTAGAAGACGTTCTAAGTTGCCTCGAGCATAATATTGGGTGTTTGAATTAATTCGTAGCGTTTTTTTTTATTGTGCAAAAATAGTTACAGATAGATTATTTAAAGTATTGACCATCACTTGCCACTACTTTTTGTTATCAAGAATCGACCCATTTTTCACAATCTTCATAAGTGAAGTATTCCTCAGACAGGCCATGGCACATCGATAGAAGTGGTGGTAGGTAGATGGAGCAATGTCTGGAGAATACGGCGGGTGAGGTAGGACCTTCCATTTGGTCGTTTAAATGTAGATTTAACCTGTTTTGCGACGTGCGGACGAGCATTGTCGTGGAGGAAAATGATTTTGTCGTCTATCGCCATATTCCACCCGTTTTTCCTTTAATGCGCGGGTCAAACGCATCAGTTGAGTTCGGTAACGCTCCCCCGTGATCGTTTCATTTGGTTTGAGCAGCTCATAGCTGATTCCACCAAATACAGAGCATAAGTTTGGATCGATGAATATTTGGCTTCGCCGTTAATGTTGATGGTTAGCCAGGCTTAACCCATGACTTGGGATTGTTGTAGTGGATCCACTTTTCATCTCCAGTCACAATTCGATGCAAAAATCTCTTCCTTTTCTGTCGTTCAAGCAGCTGTTATCATGTGGAAAAACGCCTTTTCACGTCTCTAGGTTTCAGTTCGTATGAGACCCAATTTTCCTGCTTTTGGATCATTTCCACGGCTTTCGTTGACTGTTGAAAAGCCTTTATAGACCTATTGTGCTCCCCGTATCACTCTCCGGGTTCAAGGCCCCTGGAGAGGATCATTCTAGGAATGGTTCATGCCCATCCCTCAGGCCCTATGTGCCTGGAACTGGAATGGATTGTATTCCCATTGCCCCAGTAGAGACGCCGGGTTCGAACTCGAGTACAATTTTACCTCGTAATACTAAGCCCCCAGCTTATCCGATAAGCCAGGTCGCCTCCAAGTCAACTCTTAATGATTCAGTTAAATCTTGAAACGTTTGGCATGGACCTTCACAGAGCAATGACTTCAATTTTTTTGGCTGCCCAGGTCGTTCCTTGACTTCCAGCTCAAAATCAACACTTTTAAATCGAACAAACCATTTCCGACACGTTTGTTCAGCTAGTGCATCCTCTCCATAAACTTCCACTAAAATTCGATGACTTTCGGAAGCGCTTTTCTTCTTGTTAAAGTAATGAAGTAGAACTTCCCGCAAAAACACTCTATCCGGCACAAATTTAATAATAATTTTTCTTTTCTTTGAGCATATTATCTCACCTCAAAAGGATAATTGGTATCTTCGTACCAAACCGTCCACTTCACATAATAAATTTCAATTTCGTAAAAAAAAAAATAATAATATTTTTTATTTAATAATTACTGAGAGCATCGCGCTCTAGCTAAGGTCGGAGAGAAGGGTGAACACACCTATATATTCTCTTTTTAATGGGAGTGTAAAAGTGTATAACGCCTAAAATGATTTTGTCCTGGATAACAAAACAACATTTATTTTATATTACATATGAAAACAAAAACAAAAAAAAAAGTAGAAAATATGATTTTAGATTAACATGCAAATGATATTGTACATTTCTCTTGAGTATAAATCTGCAAGCTTAACTAGTGATGTATTTATTTATATACCAAAACAACAAAAAAAAAAAAAAAAAAAATATTTAATGTTGCATTTTTTTTTATTTATTTATTTTTTTTAATAATGTGATCATGTTTATTTTACTTGTCAAGCTGGTTACTTACACTAGATAATAAATCGTGAGATTAAATTCAAAAATATTAGGAAAATAAACCATTCAGGAAAAGAGGATCTCGTTCCCTTTTTGCACTACAAATAACGCTTATTTTATTTTCTCTTTCTCTTTTGCGCGCGTTGTTAATTTAATCTTTCTTGTGGTTATCTCGTGAAAAATTAGTATTCAATTGAGGTGGGCTTTTTTGGCTGTGATAAGAGATTTAACAATTAAGAATTTAGTATTTTACTTGCAGCTGTCATTAGGAAGGGGGATTCCCCTCCAGATGGTTCAGGCCCGCATTCGGCGGACTCTTAACTTTACTTAATTATAGTATCAGTGGATCTCTTTAATTTAAATAAATATATAATGAAAAACAAATGCTGAAACAGTATCCTTAGGACAGAGCTTCCCAACCTTTCTAGCTGGCAGTCAAGTGCACAGTAACTAGAAAAAGTCAGCTCGAAGTAGGGTTTGGACACCGGTGGAAACCGAAACCGGTATACCGGTTTTTTGGCTAATTTTCAAAAACCGAGAAACCGAGTTTTTCCCGAAAAAACCGAATTCGGTTTTTTTTTTTTTAATTTTTTTCTTCAGTAATACTTTTATTCAAATTATAAATTAGCCCGTGACCCTTGGCTCAGAGAAAAGACATTAGCTTCAAGTGGTTTGGTGTTTCCTCGGGTTCGCTTCCATCCCAAGCGAGAAAAATTTATTTCATTTGAATTGCTCTCTCAATCATTTAATGAAATAAAAAAAAGAAATTAATGATTATGAAATTAATCCCTTAGCTTTTTTAAGATCTTTTTCGGCATCTGAGACCGTTTAAACCCCATTCATTCTTTCAATTGATTGGTAGCCAATTCATTGAATACACTGTTAAAAATTTTCGAGCCAGATTCATACACATGTATAGGAAGTCTGTTACACAAACTGTTTATGAATATTCATTTTGGGTATATGAGAAAGGTCATATACCAAAAATGAATTTTCACAAACCCAGATATGAAATTTTTCATATTCGGGTATATGAAAAAATTCATTTTCGGGTATGTGAATAAATTCATTTTTGGTATATGAAATTTAAATTACGGGTATATGAATAAATTCATTTTTGGTATATGAAATTTAAATTACGGGTTTATGAGAAATAATATACTTTTTTGTGAAAAATGAAAGTAGGAGAACTTTTAATTATAGACCACATATTTGTATTAAATATTAATTAAAAATATATAAATACTGTACAAATATATATATTTTTAATAAATATTTAATACAAATATGTGGACTATAATTAAAAATTCTCCTAATAATAATATTTCAAACCACAAAAGCTTTAATAAACAAAAATTAAAGTCCTTAACGAGTTTACAGTTTTGAGGGAAAGTGAGTGGTCTAGGTGAAATAATAGTTTTTTTTATTTATTTTATTTTTTATTTATTAAAAAAAAATTTTATTATATTAAAATATACAATTTTACTAAATAATAAAACAAATTAAAGTATTAAAATAATAAATTTGTATCAAAAAATAAATTTTTATACATTTCCAAGTAAATTAAACACAAATACAAATCATTTTAATAATTTAATACAAAAAATATGTCGATTTTCATCTTCTTTGAGAAGTAATAAAGAGTTACATTTCCATTGCAGTATGATTGGAGTTTATTCTCTGGTTGGAGAATTAACTAACCTCACCTGAAAAATGACAAACAATAATTGATTTGAAATTGAGAAAAAAAAATTTCAATGAAAAAATTCAAATTCAATACTTACGATTTTGTTAGTAAAATGTTCCTATTTCAATATATTGATTAAATATTTATATTTCATTTTAAATAATAATACACGTTCAATTATCTATGCGTTAAATCAGCTACTTCAAAAACAGAATTTGGTGCCAACCTGGTGCCAACCTAACCAATTTCTTGTATATTTTAAAATTAATTATTTTGGTGAAATTGTTAATTTTAATTTTAATTTCTATAGCTATTTAGTTGAATTACTTTATAAAAATTATTTAATTAGTATGACTTCATAAATATTTAAATAGTTTAGAGCGCGAATTTCAAACCAGAATTTAATCAATATAGATTTTGGAAATGAATTTTAAAAGAATAATTTCAACTTTCCTTAAAATAATTATAAAATAATATTAATAAAAATTCCTTGAGGTAGTCGAGTTATTTGAGAACGTTTAGACCAGTGATTCTCAACTTGTCGCGGTACACTTTTAACGATTTCAAAATTTGGCGGCACACAAATAAAAAGATAAGTTTAAAAGTTGGTAATTTGTTCATAAACTTTTAGATTAATTTTAATTCACATTCTGGGTGTATTGAAATTAAACTACGAAGGTATGTGAAAAAAGAAGGAAAATTCATATTTTTTTTAAAGCGATACTTATTCATATACTTGTATATTAATTTTAACTCATATCCTAGGTCTATTAAAATTAAACCACCAAAGTTTATGAGATATGAATGAAAATTCATATTTTTTTACAGTGTAGCTAACTGTAAGCATACAGTATTTTGTTGTTTCCCCTTGTAAATTATTTACATATCGTGCTGCTAACTTCTAACATATAACCAAATCAAAAATAAACATTCTCGTTGATGATATAATAATATTAAAATTAAAAAAGTCTGGTGTGACTAGTCGCACAGCACACTACTTTCTCTTACACTTCGACAAGAGAAAGTTGTGTTCTGTGCTTGTCACACCAGGATTTATGAGAAATTAAAAACACTAGGTGATTTATAAAAATTTATAAAAAAAAAAATTAACATTTTTAACACTTTGACATTCTTGTGAATGAAATGAAGTGTTGAAAATGATAATTTTTATAAATCAGTGAGACTTACCACCTAGTGTTTTTAATTTCTCATAAATAATTCGAGAAATTAAGCTCCCGTAGGACGAGAATTATCAAAATTTTGAGGTCGAATTTTTTAATGAATATGTGTTGTATATGAGAAAGTAAAAAATCTGGTGTGACTGTCGCACAGCACACAACTTTCTCTTACCTTCGGTAATCGAAAGTTGTGTTCTGTGCGTGTCACACCAGATTTTTTGTGTCGACATATATTTAGTTACCGCCGATATGTTAGAATTCAAGATTTTTTTTTTTTTAAAACATTCACACTTTTTTCTCATTCACACTCACACTCATACAGTCTTTTCGGCAATTTGGCCATATTAAGAATTCAAGATGTAAAATTTATAAGTGTGTGAAAATATTTATATTTTGTTACCATGGCAACCATTTCTCTTATCTTTTCTATGGAGTACAAGAGTAAAGTGGTCTTCAGAATATTAAAATCACAAAATGAGAATATACATTTTAAAGAGCATCTAAAAAATAATTGATTTATGAATTAAAAAAAAAAAATATCGTTGGAGCAAATTTAGAGAAAATCGAAAAAAACTGAAAAAGTGCATCAGTAAAGTACTAGTACTCTTTGGTGGATTTTGTTTAAAAGCTTCGTGTCAGGTCCCAGGGGGGGTGCCTCACTTAAATATAAAATTTTAACCTCGGAGCTCTTTTCGTTCTTGAGATATTTTTTTCACAGACAGAGAGACAGACAGACAATGTCGTGAAAACCACTTTTTTTGGATTCAGGGGACCTCAAAACGTGTATATCCGTCAAAATCTCGACAACGAATTTTTGACATGATTCCAAACTTGCTCTGTCCAAATATTAACATATATAGAGGTAAGAGAAATTAAAAATGAAAATTTTTTAAATTTTTATTCTCAACTGCATTTTGTCTATAAAATTCTGAGCTTATTAAAAAAAATCCCATAAAATTTGGGGCCGTAGTTTTGCGAGTTGTGCGCAATTGAATTTGCAGAGTTTTTAATTTTTTTATATCGTGTATTAAATCTTCCTTTAGAAACGGCGAGCGGGGGAGGTGGCGCCTGCACCCCCCTCCAGGCATTGTCGGCCGGCGAGAGATTCTTGGAATAACAATTAAATAATTTCTAAAAACATTCTTTTATCTCCATCGCAAATCTATCGATTAAATAAAGAGATTCATTTCATTAGACCCAGAGAGAATGATTTCACTTGTTAAGTAACAATAAATAATACTCTCTCTTCGATGGGGGAGACAAATAATTAATCGTTTAAAACGACTAGTATTTAATTATTATATAGTGCTATTGATTATTCTCTTTTCAATATTCTCTCGATTTTAAAAAATAATTTTTTTTCTCTCTTAGAATGCGCATGCCGCAACTCCCTGTGTGTGTGTGTGTTCAATTTTAAGCATAAAGGAATTGAGCTAGGAAGCCGAAATTTTATATTTAAGTTAGACATCCCCCCTGAAACGCGAAAATAAGCTTTTTATCAAAATCAGCCAAAGAGTACTAGTACTTTACTGATGTACTTTTTCAGTTTTTTTCGATTTTCTCAAAATTAGCTCCAACGATTTTCATTAAAATTTAAAAATCAATTATTTTTTCGATGCTCTTTAATATGTATTTTCTCATTTTGCTCTCTAAATTGTTTGAAGACCGCTTTACTCTTGTACTTCATAGGAAAAAGTTAGAAATGGTTGCCATGGTAACAAAATATAAATATTTTCCCATGTATACAAATTTTACATCTTTCATTCTAATGTATCGGCGGAAACCAAATATATGTAGACACGAAAAATCTGGTACGACAAGCACAGAACACAACTTTCGATTGCCGAAGACATTTGAATGGATGGTGCTGCTATCTGACGGGCAGTGCCTGAACCACTTGCTTTTACCATGGGATTAGTTTTTAATATAAGAGAAGATTTAATTTTTTAAGAACCTTATATTGATTTATTTATTTTTTAAAATTAATATACCTTTTTTGCTCTCTCTAATTTTTTTCAAATTAATATATCATAGGCTTATCGTAAGTTAGTGGTTAGCCAGGGGCGTATATATATTTTTTTTTTTTTTTTTTTTGGAGGGGGGTTACGAACTCATTTTTAAATATCCTTCTCTCCCCATACCCAAAAATATTTTTCAAATTCCGGATATAGCTTAACACTGAGGGCTCCGCCCCCTCTCTAATACAGAGGTTTTATTAAAAAAATGTTTTTACTTAATACGGGATCACCCGCATTCTGAGTATTACGTAACGCCTTTTTTGACTATTTTCTAAACCCCTCCCTCATGCCACAGTTAGTCACATACAAACACACCCCGCTACAAATATTATGTCACAACTTAGAACTACACCCCCCCCCCAAATAAAATTTCTTATGCAAATTCTTAATGGTAATGGTGACTATATTTATTTAAATTTATCAAGAATGTATTTTTGTAATTGATTATGTATTTTAATAAGTAATAAATAAATAATAAAAATATAAAATTTCAACCTCCTAGCTCAATTACTTGATGCTTAAAATTAAACACACACCCACAGACACTTAGACAGACACACCACTTTTTTTGGATTCAGGGGACATCAAAACGTTATATCCGTCAAAATTTCGACATCGAATTTTTTACATGAATCCAATACTTTCTCTCTCTATATATATTAACATATATATAGAGGTAAGAGATCCCATGTTTATAAATTTTACATCTTTAATTTTAATATGTCGGTGGAAACTAAATATATCTCGACACAAAAAAATCTGGTGTGACAAGCACAAAACACAACTTTCCATTACCGAAGGTAACGATCACTTAAATGCTATAAAATTATTATAAGTAAAGAGAAGTGCTGTGCGAACTGATTTTTAAACTTTGGGCACCCCTAAAAATTTCATCCTTGCAAATCGGTTAATTATTAACGAAATTATAAGCAAAATAACAAGTAGAGTTTTGCTTAGGGTATTTGGATAACGCTGGAACCTGATTTTAATAACACATAATTTCGTTAAAAATTAATAGGTTTATGTAGAACAGTGCAATTTTTGCCAGAAATTAGCAATTCGGTTTCTTAACATGTTTGTGTTTAAAGCTAATTATTATAAGTAGAGACCGGACAAAAAAGCATAAAAAAATGGAAAAAAAGTGCTTAAAAAAGCATAAAAATCTTGAATAATAAGTTGTTAAATAAGCATAAAAGTTGAAAAAAAAGCATCTAATAAGCAATTTTTACTCATACCAATGGCGTATACAAATTTTTTTTAAAAGAAAAATTGCAAAAAATTGTTTTTCCGGAACCAAATTTTTTCACCCTGATGAAAAAATTTTTTTTCCAGGGCTATATTTTTTCGCACTGCGGGGGTTTTTGAATTTTTTTTTTTTTTTTTTTTGGGGGGGGCGGGCCCCCTCCCCCCTCCTTATATACGTCCCTGGTGTATGCGTGTGTGAATGGGAAAAAGTGTGTTTTTTAATAAAAAAAAAAAAAAAATTATAAATATTCGTAAAATAAGTTCAAATAAGCATGAAAGGGAAAAAAAAGCATGAAAACTCAAAAAAAGCAAAAAAAGCATAAAAAATGCAATCTCAATACACTTAGTTTTTCCTAATTCGTATAGAAATTAAATATCTAATGGTTGCTTATAAAATTGAGCAATAAGCATTTTGCTTAAAATCCGGTCTCTAATTATAAGTAAAAAATAAAGAGAGTTAGAGAAAGATGGGTGGTAATAGAAAGGATAGAGGGCGAGGGGGGGGGGGGGGGAGAACGTGCTTTCGTGTGTGGCGCATAAGATTTGTGCTCCCTGGAGAACAATGGCAACAACAGCATCCAGATAAGCGAGAGAGGAGACATCGATTGAAACGCTTACTGCTTCTCTCTTTCTCTAATAGAAATAAATATTTTCATTTGACTAGGAGAACTTTAAATACAATATTATTAGTACTATTTTTCGCAAAAATTTCCCAATTTTCTTTAAACGTTAAGGTGCGCGTCTCAGGGTGCTAATTTTTACTTTCTCTTACCTATGTATATATGTAATATATATGGGGCATTCCACGCCAACTCGACCACTTTTTGAACCCGACCATTTTTGATTTGGCTGAAAGTTTGTCATCTTTTTGTACCCTATTGAAAACGTGTTTGAGAATTTTTTCAGATTTTACGACCCAGCCAAAAAAAAGTTATAGCATTTTCAAAAAACATTGATTTTTTTTTTTAAATAACCGTAAAACTGTCAAAAATTAACTTATCGGGACGATTTTTTTTTGAAATTTTTGTCTTTAAATGTACTTTTCAGAAAAAAATATGACAAAATTTTACAGAATCATCTTGAACGTTTTTTTTGACATTTTCGTAAAAAAACAAAAATTTCGGGATGAATGACACTTTTTTTTTTTAATTTTTTTTTTTTATAAAAAACTTTGATTTTTTCTACAAATGCTCTGAAAATTTCAGAGTGGGATTATTTCGCGTTCTATTTTTTTTTTATTTTTGAAAAAAAAAAAATTTTTTTCTCCGCTTATTTATCATGATGGTGCTCTTAAATTCTTCCAGGACTGTCCGAGATTCTAGAAAATTGAAGAAAAATAATAATAATAATAGTTAGGGGTGATGAAAATCGAGAAAATTCCATTTATCCTGAAAAAATTAAAAATTAGTTGTGTATTCAACTACTGAAGTATTTGAAGCGTCAAGTAAAAGCTTAGAAACATGGGCGTAACTAGGGGAGTGCCAGGAGGGCCTGGCTCTCCCAGAAAGCTCCTTGCCCCAAGAAAAATAGAAGGGGGGGGGGCATGGGACCAGCCATCTTCCGGTGGGCCTGGAAAGCCCCATATTTTGTCAATTTTTCTTGGGGCAAGGAGCTTTCTGGGAGAGCCAGGCCCCCTGGCACTCCCCTAGTTACGCCCATGTTTCTAAGCTTTTACTTGACGCTTCAAATACTTCAGTAGTTGAATACACAACTAATTTCTATCTTTTTCAGGATAAATGGAATTTTCTCGATTTTCATCACCCCTAACTATTATTATTATTATTTTTCTTCAATTTTCTAGAATCTCGGACAGTCCTGGAAGAATTTAAGAGCACCATCATGATAAATAAGCTGAGAAAAAAAAAAATTTTTTTTTTCAAAAATAAAAAAAAATAGAAAGCGAAATAATCCCACTCTGAAATTTTCAGAGCAATTGTAGAAAAAATCAAAGTTTTTTATAAAAAAAAAAAATTAAAAAAAAAAGTGTCATTCATCCCGAAATTTTTGTTTTTTTACGAAAATGTCAAAAAAAACGTTCAAGATGATTCTGTAAAATTTTGTCATATTTTTTTCTGAAAAGTACATTTAAAGACAAAAATTTCAAAAAAAAAATCGTCCCGATAAGTTAATTTTTGACAGTTTTACGGTTATTTAAAAAAAAAATCGATGTTTTTTGAAAATGCTATAACTTTTTTTGGCTGGGTCGTAAAATCTGAAAAAATTCTCAAACACGTTTTCAATAGGGTACAAAAAGATGACAAACTTTCAGCCAAATCAAAAATGGTCGGGTTCAAAAGTGGTCGAGTTGGCGTGGAATGCCCCATATATAGAGAGAAAGTATTGGATTCATGTCAAAAATTCGATGTCGAGATTTTGATGGATCTTCATGTTTTGAGGTCCCCTGAATCCAAAAAAGTGGTTTTCGCGACATGGTCTGTCTGTGTGTGTGTGTCTGTCTGTGTGTCTGTCTGTGTGTGTGTCTGTGAACAAAATATCTCAACAACGAAAAGAGCTAGGAAGTTGAAATTTTATATTTAAGTTAGGCCCCCCCCATGGGACGTGACACGAAGCTTTTTAACAAAATCGACCAAAGAGTACTAGTACTTTACTGATTCACTTTTTCAGTTTTTTTCGATTTTCTCAAAATTTGCTCCAACGATTTTTTTTTAAATTCAAAAATCAATTATTTTTTAGATTCTCTTTAAAATGTATATTCTCATTTTGCAATTGAAATCTTCTGAAGACCACTTTACTCTTGTACTCCATAGAAAAGATAGGAGAAATGGTTGCCATGGTAACAAAATATAAATATTTTCCCATACTTATAAATTTTACATCTTGAATTCAATTGTACCCTACTGTCGGAAACTAAATACATGTCGACACAAAAAATCTGGTGTGACAAGCACAGTACACAACTTTCGATTACCGAAGGTAAGAGAAAGTTGTGTGCTGTGCGCCAGTCACACCAGATTTTTGGAGATTGCGGTCACAATTTTGAAGCTATCGACCTCAAAATTTTTTTAAATTAAAGCTATTTAAAATATCTACAACTTATAGAAGCCCTTTTTTTTGATTTTCGAAAAAATAAATTTTTTTTTTAGATTAATCGCATTAAATAAAATATATTTAAAAAAAATTCGGACTATATCTTATAGATAATTAAATTAGTAATCATTGTGTTAAAAAATAATTAATTTTCTACCCTTAATTAATTAGCTGGAAACTTTCAAAGGAAATGAAATAAATCCCTTGTGTCCCTATGGGAAAAACTAAGGCCATCTCTTGCCGCCTCGAGTAACCATCTTCTGAATCGGCTAATAACGGATTTTCGAGACGCGCACCTTAAAAAATATGGTGTGACGGGAGGCACAGAACTCTACCTTGCCGCTCTGTTTCACCAACTTCCCAATGGAATTTCGAAACGAAATTTTATAGTCTTTTAGAGACGTTATGGAAACTTCAAGAAGGGGAAGAGCAAAAAATTGCAGAAAATTAATTTGCCCATTGGAAAGCATTGAGTTTTGCATTTCCTTACAAAAAATTAAAGGCAATTATTTATAATTATAATAATAATAATTATTAATTAATTATTATTATTATAATTATTATTTCTTTACTTTAATTAAAAATTAAATCTTATTTCTATACCCTTTTATGAGTAAAACACATATCTGGCTTATTAAAAAATACAACAAACCCACTTATCCCTTAAGAAAAATCTATCAATATGTATTTCTTTATATGTATAATGGCTGAGTGTCCGTATGACTGTCTGTCCTTATCCAATCCGAGCTCCATCCCTGAATTCTTTAAGAAAAGGTCTGGTGTGACTGGTCGCACAGCACACATCTTTCTATTACCTTCGGTAATCGAAAGTTGTGTTCTGTGCCTGTCTCACCAGATTTTTTTATATATTTAGTTTCCACCGATATACATGTAATAGAAATCAAGATGGAAAATTCATAAACATGGGAAAATATCTATATTTTGTTACCATGGGATCCATTTCTCTTATGCTCTTATGAATATAACATCACAGTTATAAATTGAATTTTGTAATATGTATTTTACTTTTTTCTTTTATTTGCCTGAAATGAGTTGTCTACGGCTTTAGAAACTTTTTTTTTTTTGGCCAAACCATTTATTAAATTTTATATATGAATTGCATTTAAAAATTTTTATTTTTAAAATAAATAAATAAATAAAAAAAAAGTAAAAGTATTCAAATGATATGGAAATAGAGTTTGGTGAACGAACGAATGCAAAGTTGTCTTGTGAGGCCTTTATATGTTAATGCCTTTATTAATGAAGGAAATATATCAATTGGCGACGGCCTTCGGAGATGCTATCTTGAATATCCCCACCCCTGGATGGGGATAATAAGACAGAAGATAGACAGAGTGAGGGTGGGCGGAGTCTTCTCTTCCTTTGCCTCCGTCACCATTCAAGTGCCAAAACAAAGATATCTATATCCCGGGCGGCTCGCTAATCAACCTCTAATAAGAGAGCACCTTCTCTTTCTTTATTCACCTAACGAGACCGACTTTATATCTTCTATTAAAAAGGAATTTAAAAGACACCCACGCACAATTCACTTCCTTAAAAGGGAATCTATCATTGATTGGTCAAAAATACCTTTCTTTTTTCATCCTTTTACGGAATTATTATATATTGGGGTTAGAACACATGAAATGTCCGATTTTTTTACTTTCTCTTACCTCTATGTTAATATATATAGAGAGAAAGTATTGGATTCATGTCAAAAATTCGATGTCGAGATTTGGGTAGGTGTTCA
The DNA here is from genome assembly GCA_023213315.1 of Euborellia annulipes. Classification (NCBI taxonomy): domain Eukaryota; kingdom Metazoa; phylum Arthropoda; class Insecta; order Dermaptera; family Anisolabididae; genus Euborellia; species Euborellia annulipes. The sequence goes on from JAKCPI010003355.1 coordinate 26,072, forward strand.
ATTTTAAGCATGAAGAAATTTAACTATGAGACTGAAATTTTATATTTAAGTTAGGCACCCCCATGGAACCTGACAGGAAGCTTTTGAACAAAATCGACCAAAGAGTACTAGTACTTTACTGATGTATTTTTTCAGTTTTTTTCTATTTTTTCAAAATTCGCTTCAACTATTTTGATTAAAATTCAAAAATCAATTATTTTTTAGATTCTCTTTAAATTATATATTCTCATTTTGCCATTGAAATCTTCTGAAGACCACTTTACTCTTGTACTTCATAGGAGATAGGAGAAATGGTCGCCATGGTAACAAAATATAAATATTTCCCATACTTATAAATTTTACATCTTGAATTATAATATATCGGCGGAAACTAATTAATACTAGAAAAATCTGGTGTGACAAGCACAGAACACAACATTATTTTACCGAAGGTAAGAGAAAGTTGTGTGCTCTGCGAAAGTCACACCATATTTTTAAATCTTAATCTTTATAGAAGATTAAAGCGTTGTCTGTTGATTCCTAGAAAAATATTTTTTATCTGTAATAAACAGTTGTTAATCCTCTATTTGCTTTTATTTTTCTTTTTTTTTTTTTTTCTCTTCAAGTAGGTATAAATATTTTATTTTGCCTAATCGCTGTGCGTTGGCATTGTGCAAAACGTTTTTCTATGCCTTGGACAAAACGTTTTGTCGAAGAGCGTTTTGCTCAATTGGTGTGCGTTCAGCCTAAAATATTAAAATTGAGGAATTAAGAATGCCACATATGTTCCCTAACCGATCTCAGAAGGCGTGTTGATTGGTGTGTTATGTGTAGGTTTTAAAAGAAAGATGAAAGTCAATCAATGAAAACGTTACAAACTATATTAACATCGGATACTAACTATTGGAAGAAAAAAGTCGAAGTCGTCCTGTGAGAATCGATTCTAATCGACTTGAAAGAGTTTCAACTCGATTCTAAAAAGTCGATTATTTTCAGTAATTCTTGACCAATCAGAGTCTACTTTTCTATCCCTAGTCTCTCCGAAACGAAAATGTAGATAGAATTTCTTGACTTGAATGGCTCTAAATATTCAATTGGAAAAGGAAACAGCAGCCAGGATAAGTAAAAAACTTTATATTTCGTTGCCGACATTTTGTGTGCTAGTCTCACTCATCCTCAGGGCACGCAAAATTCTCAAAAATTTAGTACATGTTATGCGGTACTGGCAATTGATTTCATGTGTGTTTTGCGTGCCCTGAGGATGAGTGCGACTAGAACCCAAAACGTCGGCAACGAAATATAAAGTTTTTTTTTATTTAAGTTGAGATGTAAGTAGTGGCTGTGTATGTTGATTAAAGGAGATATGGAAGCAGAGGCAGCCAAAAAATAAAATTTTTTGAATGCTTAACCAATCAGCTGGAGACGTTTCGGTCTATTTACCAATTGTAAATAATTATAATACAATTATTTTAATTATTTTAATTATATGAAACTGGACAAGCTAATCATATGTTTATTCTTCAAGTGGTTACTTGTCTGATAGAGCCAGGATAAATTGCTCTAGGAAAATAAAATTCTTAATAAATTTTATTATATTTTTTATTAATTCGGAGACTTAATTATGGCCAATCATGTACATTTCTGGTTTCGATCCTCTATGTTTATTTTCATAGAGCAATTTATCCTGGCTCTATATTAGACAAATAACCACTTGAAGATTAAACATACAATTATTTTAAGTAAAAAAATAACTTTTTATTTTATTTAGAATGGACTGAGGATGGTTTATAATAAATAGACCGAAACGTCTCCGGCTGATTGGTTAAGCATTTAGAGAATTTTATTTTTTGGCAACATCTACTTCCATATCTACTTTTTTTATATTTATCCTGGCCAGTGGCGGATCCAGAGGCGTTTCTCAGGGGGGTAATCTGGAGTGACTGGTCGAACAGCTTAATTTCGGTAATTTAAAGGCGCATTCTGTACTTGTTTGCCAGAATATAAATACAAATCAAATTTTTAAGTATTAATTTTTAAAATTTGACATTAAAAATACATTTTTTTTTTTTTTAAAAAGTATTTTTTTTTTTTCAATTCTCAGGGGGTAATTACCCACTTTACCCCCCCCCTTGTATCCGCCCTTGATTCTGGCTGATGCTTCCCAGGGAGGCTCCCTCTCTGTTTTTCAGAATATGAATTAAATAAATAAAAAAAAAAACTACACTTTACGAAAAGAAAAAAATGTAGATATTTTTATTCGATAGAGGTCTCCCCTTTTGGCTCTCCCCTCCTGTGAATCATTCTAAAAAAATATTCCAATAACCGAAAATCTAACTCATATTATTTTAGCCAATCTTTTCTAAAAATATCAGTCACTACGAAATAAATTAAATTACTAATAGAAGAAACAAAAAAAAAAAAAAAATTAAAATAAATGAGAATGGAAAGAGGATAAAAAAAAACTTTTGAAACTGAGCGAGCCTACTCTCCCTTTCCCTCTAGCAACTCATCCCTCCCCCCCCCCTCACCCCCTTCTCTCGTTCTACTCTACAACCCAAAAGCCATCAAAAGCACGCGAGGATCGTAAAAACGATTTTATGACAAGAGAAATTGCCATTTTACACATTAAATTCATGAATTTCTGTAACAAGATTCGCCGCCTATTTAACGACGAAAAAATAGAGAGATGGGGTGGGGGGGGAGACTATAGTTATGAATTTCGATTAAGTTTTATAGTAGTGGGAGTGAAGGGGCTCTATTAACTTGTTACCACATACAATACAAATCCCCCCTTCAAAAAAAAAAAAAAAAAAAAAACTCTTCTTCATAAAGATATGATAATAAAATTAAAAAAAAAAATATATATATAATAATAATGATGATGAGAAAGAAAAACATAAAATGAAAAGATGACGACGATTATTATTAATATAATAATATAAAATAGAGACGTTAATTTTCTCTCAAAGCTCAATTTCTCTATCTGTGTAATAATAAAATTAAATTTCGAAAGACTATAAAAAAAACGTCCCTTTACTTTTTTTCTTCTTTAAATGTCTCCTATTAATTTAATTTAATAGGTGAACGAAATGGATTGATTGAATTGCCAATCCATTCGATGTTAATTTTTTATTTTTATTAAGAAAGGCTCGCTTGTGTAGCGGGATAGGGTGTTGGCTTCTATAAAGAAGTTTCGTGTTCTACATTCTGCCCGTACGGGATTTTTCATTTTTCCCCAGGCAACCCTATGAGACATGCTGAGGGAGTCGCTCCTCAAACTAGGACATCCCTCCTAGCATAGAAGAGGAACAAGGATTAGTTCACTAGCTAGAAACAAACACAGGAGATGAAGTTAGAGTTAGGAAATATTTATAATATAATTAAATAATATTCATAAGAGATTATTGGGACACCGAGCTATAATTCTTTTAATGACTTATTAAAAAATTATCGTAATTAATTTTTTTGTTATCAAGCAAATACAAAAAAACAATCTGTCACAATAATCTTTAATTTTTTTTTTTAAATTTAAAAATGAATTTATTGTTATTATTAATCACATATTATTTAAGAAATTTTTAAAATAAGCTTAGATGATTTATTTAAAATTTATCTGTCAAATTAGTTCAGCATTCTTGCAATAGATGCCAGGCTAGTCTAACAGCTGATCCCCCTTTTTGGCCTATATCTGGCCTATATTTATATATCAATCATTCATTGAAAAATCTGGTGTGCTTGTTACACCAGATTTTCTTTTGGTGTCGATATATATTTAGTTTCCGCCGATATATTAGAATTCATGATGTAAAATTTATAAGTATGGGCAGTGGCGTAGTGAGCTTAACCCGCGCCCGGGGCATAATACCTTATTAGCGCCCCCCCCTCCATTCGAAAACCATATAATATTATATGTAAAATATACAAAATTATTATGGAGGTGGTATAACTCGCCGAAAGCAAAATCTCCCCTAAAAACAACTCAACCAAAATCCGAAAGTTCCAAAATAAAATATTTTTAAAATATTTTATTATGGAACTTTTCGGATTTTCGGCCATTTTTTTTTGTCGACTTTGTTTTCGGCGAAAAAATTTTCAGCGAGTTTGCTTTTCGGCGAGATTTTGCTTAGGGCGAGAAAATTTTCGGGGGGAGTTTTTCTTTCTTTTGGCGATTTTTATTTCAACGAGATTTTGCTTTCGGCTAGAGAATTTTCGGTGCGTCTTTTTTAGGCGAGTTTTTTTCGTCGACTTTTTTCGGCATAAATTATTATATTACACTGGCACTACATTTAAAATATATTTTCCTGAAATCAATTATAATAAAAATAAAAATTATCCAGCAATTTTTTGTTTTTCGGACCATTTGGCGCCCCTTTGTGAGTGGCGCCCGGGGCATCATGACCCCCCTAGCCTCCCCCCTCGCTACGCCACTGAGTATGGGAAAATATTTATATTTTTGTTACCATGGCAACCATTTCTCCTATCCTTGCTATGAAGTACAAGAGTAAAGTGTGCTTCAGAAGATTTCAATGTCAAAATGAGAATATACATTTTAAAGAGCATCTAAAAAATAATTGATTTTTGAATTTTAATCAAAATCGTCGGAATTTTGAGAAATTCGAAAAAAAAAACTGAAAAAGTACATCATTAAATTACTAGTACGTTTTATTCGTTTTTATTTGTTCAAAAGCTTCGTGTAACGGGTATCTAACTTAAATATAAAAATTCAACCTCCAGGTCTTTTCGTTTTTGAGATATTTTGTTCACACAGAAACACACAGACAGACAGACCATGCTGCGAAAAACCATTTTTTTTTTTGATCCAGTGTGTCTCAAACATGTATTTTCATCAAAATTTCAACTTAGAATTTTTGACATGTATCCAATACTTTCTCTCTATATATTAACTATATATAGAGGTAAGAGAAAGTAAAAATAGAGTTGCGGCCTGTGCATTCTAAGAGAGAAAAATTATGTTTTTAAAATCCAGAGAATATTGAAAAGAGAATATTTTTTTTTTTTTTTAAACATTCACACTTTTTTCTCATTCACACACACATACACACAGTCTTTTCGGCAACTTAGGCCATTTAAGACTTTGACGATAACCGTTATGAATATATATTAATATTATTTGGGGTCCAGGCATGGGCGTACTCAGCGAGGGGGCAGAGGGGGGCAGCTTCTCCCCTCTAGAAGCAAGAAAAAAAAAAAATTAAATGCTTATAAAGTGATGAAACGAAACAAAATTAGGTAGGGCGATGGCGACGGGCACTCGTCAGGACTCGAGGGTTTTTATGCCTTTAATGTATCCTTTTCTTTTCTATATAATAAAAAAAGCTATGACCCAACCTGGAAGGCCATGATCCGCCCCCCCCTGGAAGACCATGATCTGCCTCCCTCTAGATTTGATCCTGGGTACGCCCTTGTCCAGGTATTCTTATTTAAGTCATTTGGTATCCAAATGGCTTAAATAAAATCATCGGATTGCCTGGGGTCCGAACCCGCGACGTTTGGTATACGAGGTTAGCACGCTAACCTCTACACCAAGCCCCGAGGGCCTATAGAATAATTAATAGCGCTATAAAATAAAAATAAATAAATACTACTCGTTTTATACGATTAATTATTTGTCTCTCTCATCCAAGAGAGAGCATTATTTATTGTTACTTAACAAGTGAAATCATTCTCTCAGGGTTTAATGAAATGAATCTCTTTATTTAATCGATAGATTTGCGATGGAGATAATAGAATGTTTTTAGAAATTATTTAATTGTTATTCCAAGAATCTCTCGCCGGCCGACAATGCCTGGAGGGGGGGGTGCAGGCGCCACCTCCCCCCGCTCGCCGTTTCTAAAGGAAGATTTAATACACGATATAAAAAAATTAAAAACTCTGCAAATTCAATTGCGTACAACTCACAAACTACGGCCCCAAATTTGATGGGATTTTTTTTAATAAGCTCAGAATTTTATAGACAAAATGCAGTTGAGAATAAAAATTTTAAAAATTTTCATTTTTAATTTCTATTACCTCTATATATGTTAATATTTGGACAGAGAAAGTTTGGATTCATGTCAAAAATTCGATCTCGAGATTTTGAGGTCTCCTGAAATAAAAAAAAGTAGTATTCGAGTCATGGTCTGTCTGTGTGTCTGTGAACAAAATATCTCAAGAACGAAAAGAGCTAGGAGATTGAAATTTTATATTTAAATTAGGCACCCCCCTGGCATGGGCGTAGCCAGGGGGAGGGGCAGGGGGGGGGGCCGTTGCCCCCCCTGGCTGGTCCCAAAATTAAAAAAAAATATATATATATATATTTTTCCCATTGGAAATTTTTTTTTAACACTCCAATTCACTACATTAATTTAATTTTTTTATTTTATTTAAATAAATAATTAATACTCTATGTAGATATTAATTGCAAACCCCCCTCTTCGCCCTAACGAGGAGTTGGCCCCCCCCCTAACAAGAAGTCTGGCTACGCCCATGCCCCCAGGGACGTGGCACGAAGCTTGTGAACATAATGACCAAAAAGTACTAGTACTTTACTGATGCACTTTTACAGTTTTTTTTCGATTTTCTCCAAATTCGCTCCAAAAAATTTTTTTTTAATTCAAAAAATCAATTATTTTTTAGATTCTCTTTAAAATGTATATTCTCATTTTGTCATTGTAATATTATGAAGACCACTTTCCATAGAAAAGATTGGAGAAATGGTTGACATGGTAACAAAATATAAATATTTTGCCAAACTTATAAATTTTACACCTTGAAAATCGAAGGTACCGTACTGTCGGAAAATAAATATATGTCGACACAAAAAATCTGGTGTGACAAGCACAGTAATCCACTTTGAATAGAACACAACTTTCGATTACAGAAGGTTGTGTAGCTGTGTGACAGTCACATCAGATTTATATAAATATATCTTAAAACAAGAAAGATAAATAAATCAATTTGGTCGAAACGTTTTGTTTAATCACTGGAGGCTTCCTTCCCCTCGTCAATTTCTTCACAGTCACAATCTTCATCAAACTGACAAACTCTACTTCGGGATAATAGAATTTTTAATCTACCTAAATAAAAACTAATAAGTTCATTACGAATTATTTTTTTTCTCCATTATTTAATATAATAAAATAAAAATAAAAGATATATGAAATATTTCCTTTTTCTTTTATTTTCTTTTGTCTTTTAATGTCCTTAAAAGATGATTTCTAAGTTCAATTTAAACGGCCAATCAGAAACGAAAGCCACCATTTTAAAGTCATAAAAGTCAAGGGCGTGGGAGGAGGGGCCGGGGGGTGGGGGGTAAACGTAAAAACAGACCTCATATATATACAAGGAAGGAAGAATTCCGCAATTTTCTAAATTAAATTCATGAATTTCACACTCGGGCGGGGAGGGGAAAAAAAAGTTTTTAAAATCCTCACTTAATATTGCGGGCGTATTATTATTATTTTTTTTTAACCTCCCCTCTCTTATTCTTCTTCAATATTACACTTTAATATGCTTAAAATGGCGACGATTCACTTTTTTTTTTTTTACACAAACTATTTCTTTCTTTTCTTTTCATCATAAGCAGGAGGGGGAAGGGGGGTTGATGATTTAACTCGAAGAAGAAACTCATTCGAAAGGAAAATGCTAATTTCATATTAAAAGAAAAAAAAAAAAGAAAAGTTTTAACGCCACCTTCCCTGAATAATATTGTGATTTCAAAACGAATGAAGTGAATTTTAAGAATCTTCCCTTTCACCCCCCATGTTCCCATTTACATGTTAATATCATCAAGTGATGTGAAATTAAATTTCATCATCATCCACCCCCAAAAGAGAGAGGGAAAAAGTTTAATGGAACAACTTGAAAATTACTCTTGGAAAAATTTAATAATTCGGAATTAATTAAAAAAAATAAAATATAATCTTATACAATTCATTATTATTATTATTATTATTATAACGAAGAAAGTTATTATTGTATTTTTTACTGCTCTCTCTTTATTGTTATAATCTTCTTATAATTAAAAAAAAAAATTATTTATGGGCCTATCTTTCACTCTACTTATGCATATTTGGACCCCGTTACGCATTAGTGAGTCAAGCGCCACCTACCGAGATTTGATAAAATTAACAAAAGTAATAAAATGGCAGTTATTTATTAATCTTAAGGAAATGGATTTGCAGCTAGGAGAATAAAAAACTATTTTAGTTTTTTGGTCGACGTTCGGACCCCAATCGCGTCCTTCTTCGGGTCCAAAGATTGTTAATAACGCACACATGGATTTTGTTGTAGCATGTATAAAATATTTGAACACTATTGACAATGGCGAAAAATAAAGCGCAGAGAGCTCTTCTCTTACACAAAAGGATGCCTTTGTCAAAATTGTTTAAATATTTTATACATGCCACAACAAAATCCATGTGTGCTTTTTAACAATCTTTGGTCCCGAAGAAGGACGCGATTGGCGTCCGAAACGTCGACCAAAAGAAACTAAAATAGTTTTTTATGGCTGCAAATCCATAATATTCCGTGTTTAACTCAATTTTTAATTTTTTTTTGGCGCTTGGCACACTAATGCGTAACAGGGTCCATTTAATAGTTATTAGACTATTTGATCAGACAGACATTCCCCGATCTATAAAGACATATATAGGAAAGGTGAATTTTTGAAGTCAATAAATTTTAAAAGATCACAGGCTGGGGATTATAACGAAAATTTAATTATAATTAAATATATAATTAAACCAGTGAGTGTACTGGTGTTTTTTTCTTTGGTGACGTTTTTGTTCATAATTTCGTTAATAATTAACAGATTTTTACGAATGAATGATTTTTAGAAAGTCAAAGAACTATAGAATATCTTAAATATATGCTTTTTGCATTCAGGGATATCTAAAATTGTATTAGGGGTGACCAAAGCAAAAAAAAAATCTTAAAAATTTCGATTTTTCTAAACTTTAAGCCGTTTGCGGCACGTCTAAATGACCTCAGATTGGGATGAAACTCAAAACATATATGTATTCTAACTATCTGCATATTTTCACGGGGTACCGCGTTAAAAATAATTTGAACATTCTAAATAAAAGCCGTTTTTGAGCACATTTTCTATTAAAATCAATTTTGCTCTATATCTCTAAAACTGTGCCTGATGGGACAAAACTGAAATGATATTTGAATTCAGCATGAAAAATACTTCTAGAATTTCATATCTTTATTCTTGTGAAAGAAAAAAAGTTCATTTTTGTCGACTAGTGTTATTGTAGTATATATGTAGATGATCTGTTGATTACGGGAAGAGATGAAAAGGATATTTGTGTGCATTTGTGGGAAAAATGGTACAATTTGGTTAACTCTCCCCTATAAAAAAGGCTACTTATTTGTAATATTAATATAATAATCTTCATCGTTTTTTTTTTTTTAAACCCCCCCCCCCCGGCTTCATCGTCTTTTTTACTTTACCAAAAATATAAACAAATAAACAGACAGGTGGAATTTATTTTTTATATGACTTTAGATTTATTTATTAGTATATAACAACAAGATAAATAATAAAAAAAAAAACATTCTTTAGGAATTTTAACAATCAATAAGTTTTCTCCTCGGTAGGTTAGAAAATAATGTCTATTGAGTTTCATTCATTCATGAACGAAATAAATATTTTATACGGCGCGCAAAACAAAATGCCTTTGTGATTTTTTTTTACGCTAAAAAGGAAACGCAGAAAGAAGGAAGGTATGAAAAAGAAGAAGAGAAATCTCCCTCCTTCTCTATCCCTGTGAGTGAGTTGTATAAATCTGCCAACGGAGGAGACAATCTTGTTATTTAAGATATATTGAATTTGAACGGCGGGCCTCCATATACGGCGACCAAGATGGCGGCCGTTGGAAGGGGTGGTCTCTGCAAACCACAGGGGTGTCCATTTCTATTTTAATAAACGTCTTCTTTTAATATAGAAGATGGAAAGTGGCTGTATCAGTTGATGTAAATGCATTGACTCGCATTATATATTTTATGTACAAGTTAAATTTGTATGTATAAATACAAAATAAACTGGACAACTCTACATATAGACTCGATGCCTATACATTGAGTTTTATACTGTAAGATATATGGAAAATGATTTTGTGCATAGTATATGATTTATTGACTGTACTAATGATTACTTAAGTACCAATGTTCATTCTAGCTCTGAGGGACTGATGATGGCGATATAAAATTATAGCCGAAACGTTTCCAAAATTTGAGAGTTTTATTTAAGCAAAAGCTCCCAATTTGGCTGACTCCTCTCTCCATTTACGTCTTCTTTTAAATTGGAATATTTAATCAAATATTCAACAAAATATATTATACAATAATATGTAATAAATAAGAAATTGCATATATAATATTAAAGATATTATTAATAAAAATAGACATTGGCCAATAAGAGGGACAATATTAAGTCCCACCCATGCATTTTCTACTTGTGATTATTTCATTGTTTTTATAAAAGAAAATATTTATTAGAAATTTTATAGGTTTGAACCATGAAAGTTTCCATTAAAAAATATTTAATATTTTTTTAAAAACAATGAAATAATCACAAGTAGAAAACACATGGGTGGGATTTAATATTGTCCCTCACTGTACATTTTTTCATTAATTGCATTTTTTTATATTAATTACATTTTTTACATTAATTACATTTTTTACATTAATTACATTTTTCACATTGTTCACATTTTTTACATTAATTACAATTTTGACATTTTATACATTAAATACATTTTTATGACATTTTTTTGCTAAAGATGGGTGGATAACTTATATAACTAACTAATATAAAATTTCAACCTCCTAACTCAATCTCGCCATCGAATTTTGACATGAATCCAATACTTTTTCTCTATATACATGTGAATATGTATTAACATATATAGGTAAGAGAGAGTAAAAGGAATTACTTTCGCTTGTAGATCGTTATCGTCATCAATCAAAAGAGATTAATTATCATTTCACAAGATTTTTATTATCATCATTTTATGTTAATAAACATTTATTATAATTTAGAAACCGAAATTGAACTCCTCCCATCTCCCCTATTCACACTCACTCACCCCTTATAAATAGTTTAATAATAAATGGCATTTGCGATAGGAGAGAGAGTTTCCCACCCCACCAAATTCAGCCTCAAATCTGGCCCCTGTATTGTCCGGAAATTGCCCGAGGGTCGGTCGGTCGGTCGGTTGGTGCCGATCAAATTTGCCGCCCCCATCACCACCCCCCTATCGTCGTCGTTGTCGTCATCTCCTTCGTTGTAGTCGTCGTCTTTGAAAGCCAATCGTTGGGGGATTACTACGCTTGAAAGAATGTGGCTTTCATCGGCCAACTTCAATTATGGCTTATCTCTTTTACACCTATTTGAGACGCCTCAGGATTAATTGGAACGATTGATGAAAGAAGGCCTTCACTTCCTTCCTTCCCTCTCTCTCTCTAAAGCACCACAGGTCAATAGTACATTTTATTTTATACAAACTTTGTTTGTTTTTTTTTACATCTCTATAATAATTCAAAAAAAATGGTGTGACTTACGTATATTTGAAAGCTTGCCACAACAGATTTTTTGAGTTATTTATGATTTGAAGATCGATAAAAAAAAATAGTATTCGATGTCCTTAATGATTTCCTCAGAGCAGGTTTGTCAATTATGAAATTTCTTTTTTTTTTATAAAAACTACTCTATTAGGTGTACCAAATTATGAAACAAATTTGTTTCTTATATGATAAACAGAAAGGATATATCCAAGAACTTACCCTAAAAATCATTCCCTCTCTCTGTCCCAAATGCTAGAATCATGAACTTAAATCGAAAAATCTGGTGTGACTGGCGCACAGACACAACTTTCTCTTACCCTTCGGTAAGAGAAAGTTGCGCACTGTGCTGGTCACACCAGATTTTTTGTGTCGAGATATATTTAGTTTCCCATAGCACCTTAGTTTCAAACTTGCATTTTAAATGTTGACTGCTTCAAATAAACTATGGTTATTTTTCAAAATTTTAATCTCATATTTGGACATTTTATACACAATATAGATTCGTAAATAAATACAAAATTTCATAAGAATTGGAAAAAAAATTTTAAATGCGTAAAAAGTTCCAAAGGGGACCCCCTTTTGAATCGAAATTAACATACAAATCCCTATAGGAAATTAACATTGGCCAAATGCGAAGATAAGGTAGAAAAATTTAAAACGCGTAGAAAGAGAGAAGATAGTTTTGTGAGAGAGAGAGATATGTTTTCTCCGAAAAAAAAAAATGGGCGTTTAAATAATAATTGATTTTTAATCTAATAAAAATCTGGTGTGACTGGCGCACAGCACACAACTTTCTCTTACCTTCGGTAATCGAAAGTTGTGTACTGTGCTTGTCACACCAGATTTTTTGTGTCGACATATATTTAGTTTCCGACAGTACGGAACATTCTATTTTCAAGATGTACAATTTATAAGTATGGGAAAATATTTATATTTTGTTACCATGGCAACCATTTCTCCTATCTTCCCTATGAAATACAAGAGTAAAGTGGTCTTCAGAAGATTTCAATCGCAAAATGAGAATATACATTTTAAAGAGCATCTAAAAAATAATTGATTTTTGAATTTAAAAAAAAATCGTTGGAGCAAATTTTGAGAAAATCGAAAAAAACTGAAAAAGTACATCAGTAAAGTACTAGTAATCTTTGGCCGATTTTGATTAAAAGCTTATTTTTCCGGTCCCGGGGGTGTTTAAGTTAAATATAGAATTTCAACCTCGTAGCTCAATTCCTTCATGCTTAAAATTGAACACACACACCCACCCACCCACCCACCCACCCACCCACCCACCCACCCACACACACACAGACAGACCATGTCGCAAAAACCACTTTTTTGGATTCAGGGGACCTCAAAACGTGAAGATCCATCAAAATCTCGACATCGAATTTTTGACATGAATCCAATACTTTCTCTCTATATATATATTACATATATATGTCGTAGACAGATCGTGAAATTAGACAGTTCATGAACTGTCTAGACATTTCATGAACTGCAGCCAGATCGTGTAATGGTCAAACAGTTACATGATCTGGCTAAAAATTTTAGACAGTTCATGAAATGCAATTGGGCCTTAGACAGATCGTGTAATGCTCGAGAATTACATGAAATGTCTAAATTTTTAGGCAGTTCATGAACTGCCTAATAGCAGTTTTGCCGATCGTGTACTGTTTGTAAAGCAAATAAAGATCTCGAAAAAAGTCAATTTTTTTCAATATTATTATTATTATCGATTACTAAATTCTTCAAATCTTCCTCACTTTGTAAATCTTGAGTTAAGGTGGGCGTCTCGGGGTTCTAATTTTGGGAGATTCCAGCGGCCACAAATTTGAAGCTATCTACCTCAATTTTTGCCCTCGGGGCATGGTGTAGAGGTTAGCGTGCTAACCTCATATACCAAACGTCGCGGGTTCGGACCCCAGGCAGTCCGATGATTTTATATAAGGCATTTGGATACCAAATGACTTATATAAGAATGCCTGGACCCCTATATGTATAATTATAAATAACGGATATCGTTTAAAGTCTTAAATGGCCTAAGTTGCCGAAAAGACTGTGTGAATGCGTGTGTGAGTGTGAGTGTGAATGAGAAAAAGTGTAAATGTTTTTAAAAAAAAAAAAAAAAAAAAAAAATACCTCAATTTTTTTTAAATTAAAGCGATTTAAAATGTCTACAACTTATAGAAGCCCTTTTTTTGATTTTCGAAAAAATAAATTTTTTTTTAGATTTATTGCATTAAATTACAAACAGTACACGATCGGCAAAACTGCTATTAGGCAGTTCATGAACTGCCTAAAAAATTTAGACATTTCATGTAATTCTCGAGCATTACACGATCTGTCTAAGGCCCAATTGCATTTCATGAACTGTCTAAAATTTTTAGCCAGATCATGTAACTGTTTGACCATTACACGATCTGGCTGCAGTTCATGAAATGTCTAGACAGTTCATGAACTGTCTAATTTCACGATCTGTCTACGACATATACATAGGTAAGAGAAAGTAAAAAGAAAAAGATTTAAATTCGGTTACCATGGCAACCATTTATTTCTCCTATCTTTCCTATGAAGCACAAGAGTAAAGTGTGCTTCAAACAATTTTGAGGGAAAAACGAGAATATACATTTGAAAGAGCATCTAATAAATAATTGATTTTTGAATTTTAATCAAAATCGTTAGAGCGAATTTTGAGAAAATCGAAAAAAACTGAAAAAGTACATCAGTAAAGTACTAGTACTTTTTGGCCGATTTTGATTAAAAGCTTATTTTGTCGGTCCCGGGGGGTGTTTAACTTAAATATAAAATTTCAGCCTCATAGCTCAATTCCTTCATGCTTAAAATTGAACACACACAGACAGACACACAGACAGACAGACCATGTCGCGAAAACCACTTTTTTGGATTCAGGGGACCTCAAAACGTGAAGATCCATCAAAATCTCGACATCGAATTTTTGACATGAAACCAATACTTTCTCTCTATACACAAGGAAGGAAGCAGGTGCAGCCAAAATTAAAGCCTCCGATTTTGTTACAATTTATAATTTAACAACTCCGGGACAAATACAATTTGAAAGACTGATGATGAGGAAATAAAGTTTTCTCGAAACGTCTCATTAATTGTAACAAAATCGGAGGCTTTAATTTTGGCTGCACCTGCTTCCTTCCTTGTGCATAAATCAACAGCCACGTACTTCATTGGCTTTCTCTCTATATATTTATTACATATATACATAGGTAAGAGAAAGTAAAAAATTCCTTACTAATTGTTTGCTATCTTATTTTTTACTTATATATGATAGTATTGGCTGTATCTATATGAGTTTATAATTTAAAAAAGGCGAATGGAAAAATTATTACAAATACTTTAAAACGTGTCCTTAAAAAACACGTCATTCCCTCACTGTTTTAAAACAGTGTGAATGGAGCAAAATTTGAAATTCTACCAAGCCCCGGTTTAGTTTTTTTAGAAGTTGGCAAAATTGCTTTTGACAACATCCACTAAAGCGAATGATTAAAGAAAGGATGTATTCTTGAAAATATTTTGAACATAAGTTTTTTAAAGATTACATTTTTTAACCTCATTCCCTCACCTTATATTATATACAAAGGTAGGCATTATTTATTTAATAATTATAGCATATTTGTTTAGGTTTCCGGTAGTAGTACAGTTCAGTAAAACGAACATAGAAAAGTAAGTTGTGGTTTCTGAGTTTGTGGCAATTTTGTCTAGTTTCGTCATTCCCTCACCGTCATTCATTCATAAAATTTTTTGATGTTTCACCAAGTTAAGTGTAAAAAATGACAAGAAGTGGTAATTAACCGCTGCGGAAGCAAAATTAAAGAAAAAAGAGTATGACAGAAAAGTAATTTTTAATTAATATAACTTCAATCAATATGTTTTGTTCGTAACAATTAAATTGTTAAGTTTTGGATTTAATTATTATAGTTGTGCAATAAAAAAAATAATTGATGCATTTCAGAGTTTTTAATTGTTGTAGAATCATATTAAAAATCATTTCATCCCTGATCTGTAATTCGAATTTTTTTCCGAACTCAAAATAGTTGGGGACCAATATAATATTTTAATCAAACAAGACAAACTGACTTATTGTTTTTTTTTTTTTTTTTTTTTTTTTTTTTTTTTTTTAAGGAGTTACTTCACTTAAAAAGTAACAAAAGAATAATAACAAAAATTAACAAGCAGGTTGGCCCTATTCCATCTCATGAAGTAAAAAAAAAAAATAATAATAATTAGATTTTTTAACCGAAACTTGTCGTCATTATTTATGTCTCTGATAATATATATATATCAACCATTAGCCTTGTTTGCTTAATAAAATCACTCTGCTCATTAGTTGCATTCGATTTATTTTGACGAAAGAGAGACACAGAGAGTGAGAGAGTGGGGATAAAAAAAAAAGAAAAGAGAAAACAAGCTCAGAGAGGTAATTAATCGATACTTCGGAAGAGTTTTTGAAGTACCAGGTATGTTGATAAGTTCCTTTTCATAGAAGATATTATAACGTGAAAAGTCTCTTCTCAATGGAAACTAGGGACCGTCCGAATATTCGGTTTCGGCCGAAACTAAGATTAAGGCCGAATATTCGGTTTCGATTGAAAATCTTGTTTCGGTCGGACACTAATGGAAACATTAATAATATACAAAATTGGTTACTTAATAATTTATTTAGTGCATTTTTTTTTTTTTTGTTACATTTACACTTGCCCTCAGGGTGTAGGGGTTAGCGTGCTCTTCTCGTATACCAAAAGTCGCGGGTCCCAGGCAGTCCGATGATTTTATTTAAGCGATTTGGATACCAAATGGCTTAAATAAGAATGCCCGGACCCCTGGTAATAATCAATAACGGATATATTAAACATACGAGTATCGTTTAAAGTCTTAAATGGCCTGAGTTGCCGAAAAGACTATGTGTATGTGTGTGAATGAGAAAAAAACACACTTTTTTATACATTCACACTCACACACACAGTCTTTATAACAGTCCATATAAGACTTTTACGATATCCGTTATCATGAATATATATATACTTGGGGTCCAGGCATTCTTATTTAAGCCATTTGGTATCCAAATGGCTTAAATAAAATCATCGGATTGCCTGGGATCCGAACCCGCGACCCTTGGTATACAATGCAGGCGCGCTACCAACTACGCCAAGCCCGGGGACAACAAAATATAAATATTTTCCCATGCTTATAAATTTTACATCTTGAATTCTAATATATCGGCGGAAACTGAATATATGTTGACACGAAAAAATCGGGTGTGACAAGCACAGAACACAACTTTCGATTACCGAAGGTAAGAGAAAGTTGTTGCTGTGCGCCATTCACACAAGATTTTTCGATTAAAATTTATATAAATCAATTATTATTTAAATGTCCTTTTAAAAAGTATATCAGTCAAGGGCGGATACAGGGGGGTGAAGGGGGTAATAACCCCCCCCCCCCTCCTGAGATTTAAAAAAAAAATACTTTTTTTCGAAAAAAAAAAATGTATTTTTAATGTAAAATTTTAAAAATTAATACTTAAAAATTTGATTTTTATTTATATTCTGGCAAACAAGTACAGAATGCTCCTTTAAATTACCGAAATTAAGAAAAAAATGTGTGCTGTGCGACCAGTCACTGCAGATTATCCCCATCCCACCGAGAAACACCTCTGGATCCGCCAGTGATATCAGTAATATTTTGTGAAAATTATTTGAAGTAGACTCTGATGATGTAATTCAGTTTTTTTTTTTATTTTTATTTTTATTAATTAGATGAATATAATAAAAATAGAAGATAATTTTATTTTTTTTTTTATTATTTTTTTTTTTATTATTACTCGATTTAATTGTTTCTAAGAAAATGGGTGACATGACATTTTTTTAAGCAGCTAAAGAATAAAGGACACTAGAGCGCTCTGGTGGCGAACGCATGCAACCATCATGACCTTCACTTCTATTCAGTGTTTGTTAGTATGCAATTAGAGGCTGCTCGCATTGTTTTGTGCTAATAAAATTTCCGTCGTTTGTGTTCTTTGAAAATAGTGAAATTTTAATAGTGAGTTGAATCTTTTAGTGTGAAATAGTTCCAAATATCAAAACGTCTCTTCTGAAGTGAATCACCCTGTAATATAAGGTAATTTATAATTATTAATCTCATTTTAAATAAAGTCATGCTCATCATTTGGCCATCTTTAAAAAAAAAAAATTAATTTTTTTTTCGAATGTTCAAATAAAAAGATCAAATCCACCAAATATTTAATAAAATATTTCAAAAATTCAATCATTTTGGATTGTTTTACTTCCTTTTTTTTTAAAGGTATTATCATAAGGCAGGGAAGGTTGGGGAAAATAGGGGAATAGCAGGGCAAAGTGAGGGAAGAGAGAGCGTCCTCCCTCCTCAGCTATTACCCCCTCTCCTAGCACCTTTATGTCTCCTCCAAACATAAGCCCCCGGGAAGGGGGGGGGGAGGCGGGAGGCAGGAGTGGCGCCTTTCTCCTCCCCCCCCCCCCTTCTGAGAAAATCCTAGTCACAAAACTAATTTTTTATTTTCTCGGAAAGATGAGAAAATTGAGATATGTAAACGGACCGAAATATTTATAATAAATTGGAGAATACGAGGATTATTTGGACCCTGTTATGCATTAGTGTGTCAAGCGCCAAAAAAAAAAAAGTTATGCACGGAATAATGTTTCAAATGCTATAATTAATAGTATTTTTTATGAAATATGTCCTAAAAAAATTTAAATTTAAAGTTACTTGCAATAATTGACAAAAAAATTATATAGGTAATCCAATGAAAACAAATACTTCAATGTTAATTTTCTCAAAACTCGGTAGCTGGCGCTTGACACACTAATGCGTAACTGGGTCCAATTAAACACTCCCACTTTTTTCTCATTCACACTCACACTCACACATATATTCACATAGTCTTTTCGGCAACTTAGGCTATATAAGACTTTACGATAATTATAATAATTATGTATGATAATATCGGTTGTGGGTCCAAGCATTTGGATACCAAATGGCTTAAATAAAATCATCTGACTGCCCGGGGTCCGAACCCGCGACTTTTGGTATACGAGGCTAGCAGGCTAACCTCTACACCAAGCCCCGAGGGCTCTATATATGTTAATATATATAGAAAGAAAGTATTGGATTCATGTCAAAAATTCGATGTTGAGATTTTGATGGATATACACGTTTTGAGGCCCCCTGAATACAAAAAAGTGGTTTTCGCGACATGGTCTGTCTGTCTGTGTGTGTGTGTTCCTGAGTTCAATTTGAAGCATTAATGAATTAAGCTAGGAGGTTGTTTAGGTTTTTTATATTTAAGTTAGGCACCTCCCTAGAGCGTGAAAATAAGCTTTTAATCAAAATCAGCCAAAAAGTACTAGTATGCCCTACTTTACTGATGTACTTTTTCAGTTTTTTTCGATATTCTCAAAATTCGCTCCAACGATTTTGATTAAAATTCAAAAATCAATTATTTTTTTAGATGCTCTTTAAAATGTATATTCTCATTTTGCCATTGAAATCTTCTGAAGAGCACTTTACTCTTGTATTCCTTAGGAAGGATAGGAGAAATGGTACGGAATAGATCTAACACAATTTCAATAGTTAAACAACTGAATGTGTCAAATGATGGCATTGCTTCAAGCCTCGTGCAATCAATGATTGAGAATATTTCATTTTTTTAAAATGAGGAAGGACGCGACTGGCGTCCGAAACGTCGGCAATCAAATAAAAAATTTGATAAAAATTGATTATATTTTTATCTGATTTGATTTCTTTCTTGGCTGCCCTCCACTATCCTTATGAGAATATACATTTTAAAGAGCATCTTAAAAATAATTGATTTATGAATTTTAAACAAACCCGTTGGAACAAATTTGGAGAAAAAAAGAAAAAAAAATGAAAAAGTACATTAGTAAAGTACTAGTAATTTTCGGCTAATTTTGTTTAAAAGCTCATTTCATTCATGGTTAAAAATGTCCACACACACAGAGACCAATTTTGCGGGACCCACTTCTAATATATTTTTATTATGAATAGTCAGAAGCAAAATATAATTGATAAAAAAACTTCAATTCCGATTGACAAAAAGATCCATCTCTGTCTTTTCTCGTTTTTTTCGAAGAGATATAATTAAAGTCAATAGATCAAACCCCCCCCCCCCCCACCATTAGGGTTGGTTGTTTTAAGGTTTTGATTGATGAATCCATTTTTCTAAATTCCCAATTGAAACAAAAAGATCCTCGATTCGTTTTTGTTCACTCTCTAGGAGGGCCTCAGGGAGACAAAAGTTTAATTGCATACGGATTAGCCAATCGGCTAGAGCAACCATAATACGGCCATTCGGTCCATTCATGGGGGCCGACATGTCAATTATGATCATAACTGAAGCCGGTTGATAAATCATCATGTCGTAGAATGATTTAGTGTTTCTACTCACTCAAACCTCCTTTCTCTCTGTCTTTTTTTTTTTTTTTTGAAGGTAACTATTTAGACTAATCTTTTCCTATATACATCATAAAAGTCATGAATATTTTGACTTTTTTCTCTTTAGAATATTACTACAGTAAAATCTCTCTTGACCTGCCTGGCCGGTTAATTCGAGGCTTCGTTGATTCATTTTCATTAGACGTTTTTGTTTTCTTAACTCGCTCATTTTTGTTTAAGAGATCTCAAGCCTTAGTAAAAAATAAACTGGGAAGCAAGCGAGTAAACAAACTCCCCCCTCCCTCTTCAGCATCTATCTGAACGAATATTTTTTACATAACAATAATTTCTACTTTGCCCTCGGGCTTGGGGTAGTTGGTAGCGCACCTGCCTTGTATAACAAGGGTAGGCGGTTTGCCCCCGGCATTTGGATACCAAATGGCTTAAATAAGAATGCCTGGGCCTCAATATATATGCAGTGTATAAATTATATTTATAATAACTGTTAGTCTTAAATTGCCTAAGTTGCCGAAAAAACTTTGTGTATGTGTGTGTGAATGTGAAAAAGTGTGAGTGTTAAAAAATAAAATAAAATTTCTACTTTCTCTTACCTTTATATAATTAATTAATATAATATATAAAGAGAGAAAGTATTGGATTCATGTCAAAAATTCGATGTCGAGATTTTGATGAATCTTCACGTTTTGAGGTCCCCTGACAGGGGCGTATTTATGGGGGGGCCGAGGGGGCCCGGGCCCCCCCCCGTTTCCCAAACACATATACATATATAGGGATATACAGACATCAGCGCAACAAATTTTTCCGCAGGATGGACAACTTTGGATTCGCAATAGAAAAAATGTTCCGCAAAAAATTTCGTGTGAAAAAACATATATTTTCTTCAAAAAAAAATTTTCCGCAGAAAAATTTTTGAGTTCGGGCCCCCCGAAAAAAATTTCTATATACGCCCCTGTCCCCTGAATTCAAAAAGTGGTTTTCGCGACATGGTCTGTCTGTCTGTGTGTGTGTGTGTCTGTGAACAAAATATCTCAAGAACGAAAAGAGCAAGGAGGTTGAAATTTCATATTTAAGTTAGACACTCCCATGGGACGTGACACGAAGCTTTTGAACAAAATCGGCAAAAGAGTACTAGTACTTTACTGATGCCCTTTTTCAGTTTAATTCGCTCTAACGATTTTGATTAAAATTCAAAAATCAATTATTTTTTAGATTCTCTTTAAAATGTATATTCTCATTTCGCCATTGAAATCATCCCGACACAAAAAAATGTGGTATGACAAGCACAGAACACAACTTTAATTTACCGAAGGTGCTGTGCGATCAGTCACACCAGATTTTTTAATGTTTTTTGGTTAAATCTTTCGGCTACTTAAGTTATAACTACCGGGGGGACGTTCAATACGCTGACTTCTCGGGATCGCTCACTCAAGGTTTCGCCGTGTTTAACTACAACGATTTTTGGAACCGCTGCTTAAGGTGCGCGTCTCGGGGTGCTAATTTTGAGAGGTTCCAACGGCCACAATTTTGAAGCTATCTACCTCAATTTTATTTTAAATTAAAGCTATTTAAAATATCTACAACTTATAGAAGCCCTTTTTTTGATTTTCGAAAAAAATATTTTTTTTTTGATTAATCGCATTAAATAAAAGATATTTTAAAAAATTCTCTCTATAACTTATAGATAATTAAATTAGTAATCATTGTGTTAAAAAATAATTAATTTTTTGCCTTTAATTAATTAGGTTTCAAATGAAATGGAATAAATCCCTTGTATTCCTATGGGAAAAACTAACGCCATCTCTTGCCGCCTAGACTAACAACCTTCTGATTGGGCTAATAACGGTTTTTCGAGACGCGCACCTTAATCCCTGCCAGGCTCAGATAAAACAATATTCCTGGTTCGTTTTTTTAATCTAAAAATTTGTACTTACGTTATTGTTAATTGAAAAAAAAGAGTTAAAAAAAAAATGCCATCTCGTCATTTAATGTCTCTTGGATAATACCCTTGATATCAACGAGCTTTCAATATCTGCTAGTGCTATTCATTCGCCAATAAAAAAATACACCCACCCACCCATCATGCACCCTGTTCGATATGGCATGCCATTTTCCCTTGGTCGGCTATTCAGGAATATTTTCAATCGTTTTGCAAGGGATGATGATGAGCCCAAGTCATTGGAGAGGGCGGGGGGGGGGGGGAGGGGCTATATTTTTTTATTTCCTCTCTCTAAAACGTGTATTTTTTTTTTGACGGGACAAAATAGGATATTGTTACGTGAGAGGATATATTTATTTTAT